>JABSTR010000588.1:0-26769 GCA_013339765.2 Haemaphysalis longicornis | reverse complement strand
CAACTCCCCAAACACTAAACGTAACGCAATACACCCACCCCCTATGCGACGCAATAACTCGAGTCCCCCTCGCGGGGAGATGGGCCCTTTTTACATGAACAATCGCTACACCACCGCAGGGGCGAGTGCAGCTGTCTCTGTGTTTTCTGATTAGTGTGCATTGAGTGAGAAAGTTCGTTGTGTGGGTTTCAGGTGTGTTTCTTGTAGGCACATGATATTTGGCTGGTGTTTGTGGAGGATTTCTTAGATGTCTTCGAAGTTTTTTGTTAGGCCCCTACAGTTCCATTGCAATATACTTCGGGCTACCATAAAAGCCTAGTAGGATTAAGGTGCTGCCTATGGGTTTTCTGGAAGGTGCTACCTACGTCACTACTCCTGAATCAGGGCCCGTGACTTGGGGAGCTTGGTTTTTTTCCGCGGCCAATACTGCCGCGGTGCTGTTTTGATGACTGGGATGCAGGCCGAGGTGGCGTAATGTCCATGTCGTCATCTAAGTTTTGGGGCGTTGACGAGATGTAGGTCTTACGATGCCCACCCTCCAATGTGTTTGATGGGATTGCAGGAGATCC
The DNA here is from genome assembly GCA_013339765.2 of Haemaphysalis longicornis. NCBI lineage: Eukaryota > Metazoa > Arthropoda > Arachnida > Ixodida > Ixodidae > Haemaphysalis > Haemaphysalis longicornis. Next base: position 26,200 of record JABSTR010000588.1, on the reverse strand, counting down.
CGCCAGCAACATTTTTGATATGTTTAACATGGCTGCGGAAGAGGGACCTCGCGCTTCCACATCCATCGCTACCGGTGTTTCGGCGGCCGGAGTGTGTGAAATGGCGACAGAAATGCCAGTCCCAATGTTTTTTGTTCTTTTGCAACACACGCAACTGCAGCCGGAGTTGCAACAGCGTTTTCGGCTGCCCCAGTGAGTGCCTCAGTAGGTGTAGGTGAGACCAAGTAAGCTTCGCTGACTGAGTACCCGCGGAAAACCAGCCGCCACCCCGCCCCTCCTCCCCCCCCCCCCCCCCCGCGGTCTGCGTCGGCGCAGCATCCTGAAGGGAGGAGTGCATGCAATTTACAGGGTTCTGATAATGACAGATTTTGCGTCACTTTAGGTTAATGATCTCTTTTGCATGTTTGAATTTCTCGTAAGAGCGAGAATATGCTGCGTGGGGTCCGTCATTGCTGCTGCACTAGAATCGTCTTGTTTTGCAGTCGCCAATCAAGCAGTGATGCCAGGGCAGTTAGCCAACGTTTGGTTCCCTCGGAACCCATTGCTCCCATGCGCATATCGTTGGCACTTAGAGCAACGGCGAAGGTTTGCTATATACGCTCAGGTCTCGCAGTGGATAACGCCAGCGTTGACAGACTCTGGAAAAGTGCAACGATCAAAGGTTAATATGGTGTGATTTGTTTTTATTTTGTTTCCGTCACGTCTTCTTGTGAAGCGTCGAACAGCGGTTGCCCTCTGCGGGCCCTTTTTGGGGCCGATCATTTGAAGAGAGGGGTTTTGAGGATACCATGCGCCTTAATATAAAGCAGGGGAGGGGGGTTCTTTCTTCGTTGACCTTACGCTGGTAGTCAATGAGGTCCCGGAGCTCCCTTCCTGGTGGACAGAGAGGAAGCATATCGGCCGGAGCTTACCCAGAGCTCAGACAGCCACCGCTGACGCCTTCTACCCTTCACCTTTCAACACCTCGTCATGGTTGGACACAGCTTGTGTATGTGAGCGCGGGTTCCGTGGTGTCGCTACTTTCCGTCCCCATGAATACTCAAGGTTCCCCGTGCGGGGGTGGTCATGAGTTCAACGTATCAAAATGTGTTCTCAAGAGCACCTGACCGTTTCTCACTCTCCACTTAAGTGCGCGCAGCAGGCCAGGGTGGCGCAGCAACACCGGCGCCTAGTATCGCACGCGATCACAACTTAAATTTCACCGCCGGTCTATGTGGATAAGTTTTTGTAACACCAGCCGCGGTCGTATAAGGCAGCCCCAAAAATATAGGAAATCATGGCATAGGGATTACACCGAGCTGGCCCCGAACGAATTGCGTTATCCGCGCTGCTGTACAGGCACCGCGATTGTAGCTTCACCGTGCGGCCGAGTGGCCGCTGCGTACATCCTATACAAAAACCAAAGGTTTGTGCACAAAAAACCGCGTGATGCACAATGTAACAATCCCTCAAAACAGTTATTCATCACGACACAAATACAACACGCATCAAAAGCAACCATCTAAAAATAACTCTGCCGACCATCGACCGTGTGGAGTATTTATTAAGCAGATACCAGCATTCTGTTCACATACCATCAGAAATCCCGGTCATTGCCAATACATCGGGTTCATTAGAAAGATTGCCTGCCAATTCATTGACGGATATCAGGCACAGCGGCGACACACCCCAACACGTAGCTACCTAAACGCGCCCACCGTAGCTTCGCGCAGTACATATCGAGACACAATCACCCGCTATGCCCTTTGATATCAAATGAGTCCTGCAAGTGTAACTTCACCGACCAGAACGCACCCGCGCTTTGCAAGCTCTAATGCGGTAATTAAATTACCCCTGGCAGTTAAAATAGAGGCATTCTTGCGGTTTGACAGACAAAACACTCGGCGCCTCCTGTGCCCCTGCGACGCACTCGCTTGCAACATACACAAGAACTACTTCAATAGTCTCGTACAAATTATCGGTCTTTCTGTCAGCAAGTCAACCAATATTCCGCTGCTCACGCTGTGTAAGAGGACATTGATATCATTTCACGGGAAGGGAATATTTTTATCACCCAGACGCACATCTCCACCCGTTGCGCGCACAATACGTGACATAATGGCATTCCCAGAATAACGGTCAAATGATGAAAGCATTCCCGCGGCAGCCCCTCGCGTCCCTTGAGAATGTCAACCCTTAAGTCATGGGATCAAACACATGAAAGCCATGAAGGCCACACAACATCAAGAACTGAGCTGCACGTGGTCTTCATTGAATAACTGAGGTACTTGAACTTAACAGATAGAAGCAGGGTTCAAACAAAGCACCTTCGTCGCACAGTAGGAAAAAAGTAAACATCGCGGGCTTCGCGACAGCCCTACGCAGTGGCAAAAATGTACTTCCGACTTTTCAATCTTCTACGTCTAGCAATTTTCGCTGGGCTTTTGTAAATGAGTGAGTGACTGAGTGAGTCAGTCAGTCAGACCATCAGGGTGTCCGACTCTGATTTTAAACCTAATATTTTTTCTTGGGCTAATTAAACCAGGAAATGTTGGTGTGCTTCTCTGTCTGTCTGTCTGTCTGTCTGTCTGTCTGTCTGTGTCTGTCTGTCTGTCTGTCTGTCTGTCTGTCTGACTGTCTTTCTGTTTGTGTGTCTGTCTCTCTGCCTGCAAGTCTATCCGTACCTTGATTTACCCGCCAGGATAAATGTAAAAGAATTTCTGAACCAGAAGTTTGCATAACCAAAAGCTTTCCGAAATAAACCCGGAAATACGATTCATACCTATCAGCATTGTTGAGCGAAAGGAAATCATTGGGCATATTTTAGGGAAAATATCAACGGGCAACTAATACCCGTAGTGTTAGTTCAATTGAAAATAAATGCGTGCTTGATATTTCTCATAGCAAAAAAATACTCTCTGAAAAAATATATTCCGCATAAAAATACGAAAAAGCACCCGCAAGCCTTGAGCCTGCCCAGTATTCGCCCAGTTGAACAGTAAAGAACGGCACTGTTTCAATACTTTGCGCGAGCAGGGGACCACGGGAAAATTGGGTTGACTGTAGCAGTCCTCCACCGTGTTTATCGTGGGACGAGCGAGACAGGAGGGGACGTGCATAAGAGCTGGGCGGGGGAGAGAAGAGAGGAATGTGCGTAGTAGAGGTGGCAGAAAGATGCTTCCTTTCGAAGACATCTGCAGTGAGGCGAGCAGATACGCGGTAATTTTTTTTGCTGACTTACCGAACTTTGGTGCGCTATGTACGTGTTTTAAGTTGTCCTTTCACAATTACGGCTTTGTTACCAAGGGAGCACAGATAGACTCTTGGCATTAGAAACTGTTGGCTCAGGGAACTTTGGAAAGACGAGAGTTTTTCGTGGGCTATCCAAAGCAGTAAATTTTGGTGTCTGTCGGATGTCTCTTTTATCAGCAGCATTCGGAGATCCTCGGGTGGGCCTAAATACTAATTAAACTCGTGAGTATTAGGCGTGTTGAGGTATTGGTTGCTCGTCATCATTAGTTCGTTCAGTGGCACTAGCCACAAATCCCGCCACGCTGTCCAGCATCGTTGGGACCAAGCATGCAACGATGACCGAGAAGTGATCATGGTCCTCGTTACGCAGTCAGGAGGCAAATCGATGCTGCTGGTGTCCGTATAATACAAGACAAGTTCCGGTGCCGTTCCCCCATCACTTTATGACTGGATACCTTATCTTTTTTCAGTACGATTCACCGGTGCTATTATTATCGGGGGAGACTTTAACGCTCGTAATACCCTTTGAAGCTACTCGTGCACAAACTGTCGAGGCGGCTTCTGGAAAAAACTCTTGAGTACAGCCCCCTTCAACTAAGATCCAATATGGCTTCGCCACTCACATTACCCTTTACTACACTCAAACCGATACTACAACGGCCTTCACCCTAGCTACCCCTGGGGCGGTGAAGACCTGGCGCACGTTGGACACCACCTGGGGTAGTGACCATTCCCCATGAATAAATAGCAAGAAATTCCGCACTAAACGTGCTCACCGTCAGCTAAACTGAACCTCGTATCACTCGAAATTCAACATCTCATCTCAACCTACCCTAGAAAAATTCATCTCGTCCTTAACGCAACCACGTTTGCTCTCAAGGGAAAAAGTAACCAGTACGGCAGATGTGAATTGTCCTGATTCACACATGTTCGAACTCCTCCGCAGGGCAGAATGGCTAACCACTCAATATCGTGCACAAGAAAACGCCATAATCATTTAAGGCAGCTAAAATGTCACTACCGCATTATTCGCGAATATCAGGTCAATTTACAGAGAGAGAAATGGCAAGATGTTTGTCAAGATCTCGGGCATGACTGGGGCCTCTCTCGTCTTTGGGGAGTTTTTTGTACCATGAACGGCCCTGCGAAGGCGGGGGTCCCGATCTTCTATGAGATGTGCCTTCAAATGGACTACTCGGAAGTGGAAAATAGAAGCATTCACACGTTATTTCCACACCCGATTACGCACCCTTTAACCGCCCCACCTTTACCAGCTATTAGCATTGACCAACCGGTGCTGGAGATCGATTCTTCCTTCTCTTAGGGGAACTGCAAGTAGCCATTTCTCAAGGCAAGCCCAAATCTCTCAAGGCAAGCCCAAATCAAGGCAAGCCCAAAATTGCAGGACCTCCAAAACCTTCCGCCGCATGGCCTAGATGCACTACTACGTTTGGCCAACAACTCTTGGGACTCAGGCGAGATACCTGACGCCCTGAGGGTAACCATCATTCATCCGATACCCGAGCCCGGTAAAGATATCCTCGGAATTCCCAGAATCTTCGGCCCATAGCTTGAACCCCCGTTATGTGCAAACGTATCGAGCATATTATTAACAATCGACTCGTCCACCACTTGGAAAGTAGAAATTGGTTTCACCCCGCTGTCACTGGTTTCCGCCCCGCTCTTGCTACCCACGACAATTTATGGCTGCTCCGCAGAGTTATTAATTGTACCTCACGCAAGGCCTTGGCGGACTACGTCCTCGCCTTAAACATGAACAAGGCATTTGATAATGTCAGCCAGTCAGGTATCCTTCAAGAGATTTCCCTCGCCTTTCCCAGCCAAAAATCCCAGGCCTGGGTACGCAGCTTTGTTCAACATCGGCCGATCCGTCTTAACGCTAGAGGACACCAGCCCAGAACGCTCTACCTCGATAGAGGAGTCCCACTGGGGTCCATTTTGGCTCCTCTACTTTTTAATCGCGCAATTAACCGTGTGGCCGGAACTCTTGAGCAGGACACTGCCGCCCGATTCGTGCTTTATGCGGACGATATTGCGGTATGAACTGAAACCCAGGATTATGACTCGAAAGAAACTATGCAAACAGAGCTGCAAGCGGCAGCCCTGAGGTTGGAATGTACGCTGTCCCAATTCCGGCAACAGATATCCCCAACCAAGACAGTACTGCTCAGCGTAGATGGTAAACGTGGCACAAATGAGCAACAAATTATCTCCCTACAAGTGGGAGGTACCCTCCTCGAATTCCACAATGACACCATTCGACGGCTGGGTGTTCCCGTCAGCAGCTGTAATAGCCAAAAACAGTGAACAGCCTCACCTAGGAACACCTGGCGTTCCACCCTACACCTAGTTACCCGAATATTGAATACATATGGCGGGGCGCACCAAACAGCTTGTACCATGCTCGCCCGTGCTGTGGCGCATGGGCGGTTCACTTAAGGCTTGACGGCTTATGAATTACGACATTCACATGTAAACGCTCTCGACCAAATAAATCGGCACCTTCTCCGTGCGATCAGTGGCCTCCCGCCTTCACAAGGGTAGACTCTCTACAAAATGCAGTTCCCTTCGACCTCACTAAAATCTCACCGAAGAGACCAAAGTACGCTTCCAATATCATCTCGACCATTCGCCACATGAAAAAAGACTCCATAAATGGGACCACCTAGTAACTCTGAGAGCACCAATTTGCCGACAGCATTCCCTCCGCGGGAACGCCCATCCATCGGGATTCTACGTCGACGCCCGATCTGCCGGGATAAAAGCAAAGTACGCGGATAATACGTTCGCACTCTCGCGAATGACAAGGCAGGCGACGAAGCTAACATCTGCACCAATGCTGCTCTGAATGGAATGACGGCGGCCATTGCCTCGACATCTGCGGACCTGCTTGAATTGAATGGATCCAGGCACATTTCGATTCCCGGCCGCGGCGGCCGCTTTTCTGATGGAGGCGAAAAGCAAAAACGCCCGTGTGTACGAGATTTCGGCGCACGTTAAAGATCCCCAGGTGGTCAAAATTAATCCGGAGCCCTCCACTACGGCGCGCCTCATCGCCTGCGCTGCGTCGGTGCGTTAAACCGTGCAATCAGAATCATCCAGGCACATTTCTAACACATACGGTGTCGTAGAAGAGGTAGAACTTCTAGGAATTCTGGGAGCCGCGCGGCAGATTTATAACCATTCCGGCCAAGAAGAAATGTCGCATTATCACGGATTCCTATCTTGCTGTACGAGAGTACAATCGTCCGTTTTCAGCGAGCAATACGGCTGTATCGTGCAAGCTGCGCCTGCTCGTACAAACCGGCCGTGGATATCAATGCAAGCGATTACAGCCACACGTGACTGTGTTCGGCATAGCTATAAAAGCACGAAGCTACAACCAATAAAGGCTTTTCCCCCCGTTCTGTCTTGACTGATACATGGTGTCAGAAGTGGGATTCAGTCAGCTCGGGCCGTAGTTGAAAGGGCGTCACCGAAGGATGGAACTGATCAAGCCACCGGATCAGCTGCTGCTTTCTGGTTGCATTGCAAAGAACCTCTTCAAGCAGAAGTTTGAGCTGTTCCTGCAGGCGACAGCGGACCCGAAAGAGCCAAGGTCGGAGGTGACGAAGACTGCACTGCTGCTGAGTGTCGCTGGAAACGACGCCCTCGAGGTATTTAACAACTTCACTTTTGTGGAGGGCGAAAGCAAGGAGGACTACGCTACGGTAGTGCAAAAGTTTGAAGCCTATTGCAAGGAACAAACAAATGAAGTCTATGAACGCTACATGTTTCGGTCAAGAACGCAAGCTGAGGCGGAGCCGTTCGAGCATTTTTTGCGGGACTTGCGGAAGTTGGCACGAAGCTGCAACTTCGCGGACCTGACCGACTCTATGATCCGTGACCAGGTTGTGTTCGGCACAAACAATGTGAAGCTGCGAGAAAAGATGCTAAAGGTGAAAGATCTGACAGTACTCAAGGCTGAACAAATCTGCAAAGCTTCGGAAGCATCAGCGCAACAGAATGAAACCTGGGGACAATCGGAAAGGGTAGTAGCAGCGGTGAAGAGACGGCAGCAATTCCGGTGCTCGAATTGTAACAGGTCGCACGAGCGCGGGCAGATGCCCTGCGTTCGGGAAAGCTTGTTTTCTGTGTGGCGGCCAGAACCACTTTGCGGCATGTTGCAAGTCAGGGCCTCGAGTCGGTGAAGTAGTGGAGCAGCGAGACACCTTCGACATTCTCGACGTAAGAGTCTGCACCGTGGGAAGTAACGCCGACTGGATTGTGAACGCCCAAGTCGCAGACCAAAAACACAGTGTTTAAGGTGACACTGGATCTCAGGCCAACCTGCTCCCTTATTCGGTGTACCGACGGTGCCGCAATGTGACCGGCCTGCAGCCAAGCGGCTCCATTCTTCGCTCCTACAGTGGGGACGTCATAAAACACATCGGTGTTGCCACTCTACCAGTCGTGGCGAACAACAAGTCTGCAAGCTTCACTTTCTTTATTTTGAAGAAAGGACGTCAGCCCATACTCGGACTACAGGCGAGCGAAGCACTGGGACTAGTTTGCCGTCCAGTAGATGCGGTGACCGCCAGCAGCAGTGAAGGAATACTGCAAGAATTTTCGCACCTATTTCAAGGCACCGGCCGCGTGGCCCGTGAGTACCGTATGGTGATGCGAGAGGATGCGGTTCCGGTGGTTTTAACCAGCCCGACGTGTGCCTGTGGCACTGCAAGAACCTTTTCGACAGGAGTTGGAGCGCCTGGAACGAGGCGGCATCATCGAAAAAGTGGACGAGCCAACTGACTGGGTGAGTCAATTCGTCATTGCGCGGAAAAAGGACGGCACGCTGCGGGTCTGCATTGATCCTAGGCGCATAAACGAATGTCTGAAGCGCGAGCACTACCAGATGCCAAAGCGGGAAGAAATCGAAGCAGAGCTCGCGGGGGCAAAGTATTTTTCGCGGCTGGATGCGAACTCCGGATTTCACCAAATTCCCCTCGACGAAGCCACGTCGAAAATCTGCACATTCGGTACACCCTTTGGGCGTTACCGCTTTTTGAGGCTACCATTTGGCATATCGTCAGCACCCGAGGTGTTTCAAAAGACTTTGAGTGAAATTTTTGATCGGGCTCCGGGTGTGCGCGTATATGTTGACGATGTCCTAATCTGGGGAGCCACTAAAGCAGAACACGACGCACGCCTTCGCAATGCCCTGCAGCTAGCAAGCCAAGCTGGCCTGACCTTTAATCCACACAAGTGCAAGTTCGCGCTTCAGGAAGTAGACTTTCTAGGCGATGTTATCAGCCACAACGGTATAAGACCAAATACCGCACTTAGCGCATCACTGGCCGAGATGCCAATCCCGGAGGACAAGGCAGCCGTACATCGGATGCTGGGTGTAGCGAATTATTTTGGAAAGTACATTCCCAATCTGGCAGATAAGACCAAGCTACTGCGCAGCCTTGTCAAGAAAGACACAGTTTTCGAATGGAGTGATAATCACAAAGCGGAGTGGAAAGGCATATGCGAGACACTCAGCAGTGCACCGTTGTTGGCACTCTTTGATGCGGCCAAGGAAACAAAAATTAGCTCAGATGCGTCAAAAGATGGCCTTGGAGCCGCACTTTTGCAACTTCACGGTGATAACTGGCGTCCGATCGCCTACGCGTCACGCGTTATGACGGACAGTGAACAAAGATACTCTCAGATCGAGAAAGAAACAATGAGCATAACGTTTGGTTGTGAAAAGTTTCATCATTTTGTCTACGGCCGACAGATCACTATCGAGACCGACCACCGACCACTTATAGCGATCGCGTCCAAAGGAATTGGGGATATGCCACCCCGCCTTCAACGTTTCTTTCTGCGCTTGCTGAAATATGATTATGTGCTTCAGTTTGTCCCAGGGAAGGAGTTGCTGCTAGCCGACATGCTGTCGAGGTCACCCCCCCCGCAAAGCAGGCGACACTTCAGGATCGACAGAAGACGTAGAAATTCATGCAATCGCCACGGTCTCGGACATGGTAAGCAAGAAAACATTTAGTCGTCTGGTTGATGCTACTGCGAACGATGCTGATCTGCAGAAAGCAATGGCGTACTTGAGAGGAAATGGTGATCTCGGTGGCAGTTTGAAGCCATTCGCTGCAGAACTGTCGACCATTCAAGGCATTTTGCTGAAGGGCACCAAAGTAGTTGTCCCTAAGTCGATGCGAGCAGAAATGCTGCAACGCATACATGAGGGCCATTTGGCATGAACAAGTGCAAAGCGAAGGCCCGACTGTTGGTGTTCTGGCCTGGGCTCAACGGCGATATCGAGACAATGTTGAAGGAATGCGCTGTATGCCGCAAGTACGCGTACAAGCAGCAAAGTGAGCCATATATTCTTAGACCAATACCGAACTACGCTTGGTACAGAGTCGGCGTCGATATCTTCCAACACGGCGGGAACTCTTATCTGTGCGTGTTTGATGCGCTCTCCAATTTCCGAGAAGTTGAACGATTAAGTGACACAACAGCAAACAGTGTGATTGACAGGTTGAGTTGCATCTGTTGCCGAGATACGGGATTCGGTCGAAGTATGCAGCGACAACGGCCCTTCAGTTATCTTCTCATGAATTTGCTCTTTTCGCATCCAGGTACGATTTCAAGCCCGTGACGTCGAGCCCTGGATTTCCGCAGTCAAACGTCCTTGCGGAGAAAGGTGTCCAAGTGGTAAAAAGAATACTGAAAAAAAACGCAGGAACCCATGACGACTTTGGCTTGGCCTTCTTGGTTACCGTTCGACTCCGCTGGAAGATGGTCGATCACCGGGTGAACTTTACAAGGGAGGAGGCTGCGCACCCAACTACCAGACTTCAGAACGGCAGCCCAGATGCCGGGTTTTCAAGCGCAAGCACGTGATCTCAGTAAGAGGAACCTGACAGACCTTAAGGAAGGGGAGGTTGTGGGGAATCATGGGAAGGCATGGAACCGAAAAGCTAAAGTGGTAGGACTGACTGCGCCGAGGTCCTATCGTGTTGTTACCGAAGATAACCAAGTGCTCCGACGTAACCGCAAGCACCTGATGCCTACGCTCGAGCCGTTTCAGCAGATTCCGGTCGAAAGCGACGAGTCCGACAGCGAGGACAGCCAGGACGTACAACCGCCACCGATGCCGCCGTCAACGATCCTTCAACCGGCAGCGCTGGAGCAAAGACGGTCCGGTCGAACAACTCGCCAAGACGCCTTGGCTGCGACCAAAACTTTAACCAAGTGGATTCCATATATGCAACTAACCCTTGAAAAACAAGAGAAGATGTATCGTGCAAGCTGCGCATGCTCGTACAAACCGGCCGTGGCTATCAATGCAAGCGATTACAGCCACACGTGACTGTGTTCGGCATAGCTATAAAAGCACGAAGCTATAACCAATCAAGGATTTTCCCCCCGTTCTGTCTTGACTGATACAGCTGCTGCCCAAAAAGCCGGATCCAGCCATCGACGCCCTTTTATATGCCGCCAGACCATCAGTTGGTGTGACGTCAGCCGGCCTGTTCTTTCGGTGATGCTGCAGTTGATAACTGAAGCCGCGTCTTCGTTTTGAAGCCAGCCGTGGTGTCGCCGAATCTGCCACGTTCGCGAAACAGCAGATGAAACAGCTCAACCAGACTGGAGCACCTGAAGCGGGAAGCAACTGCAAAGTTTGAGCACAAAACTCAGCGGCATTGCCTTCATGTCCCCGCTGCTGCCAAAAAGCCGGATCCAGCCATCGACGCCCCTTTTATATGCGCCAGACCATCAGTTGGTGTGACGTCAGCCGGCCTTTTCTTGCGGTGATGCTGCAGTTGATAACTGAAGCCGCATCTTCGTTTTGAAGCCAGCCGTGGTGTCGCCGAATCTCCCACGTTCGCGGAACAGCAGATGAAAACAGCTCAACCAGACTGGAGCACCAGAAGCGGGCAGCAACTGCAAAGTTTGAGCACAAAACTCAGCCGCGTTGTCGTCGTGTCCCCGCTGCTGCCCAAAAAGCCGGATCCAGCCGTCGACGCCCCTTTTATATGCGCCAGACCATCAGTTGGTGTGACGTCAGCCGGCCTGTTCTTGCGGTGATGCTGCCGTTGATAACGAAAGCCGCATCTTCGTTTTGAAGCCAGCCGTGGTGTCGCCGAATCTCCCACGTTCGCGGAACAGCAGATGAAACAGCTCAACCAGACTGGAGCACCTGAAGCGGGCAGCAACTGCAAAGTTTGAGCACAAAACTCAGCCGCATTGTCGTCGTGTCCCCGCTGCTGCCCAAAAAGCCTGATCCAGCCGTCGACGCCCCTTTTATATGCGCCAGACCATCAGTTGGTGTGACGTCAGCCGGCCTGTTCTTGCGGTGATGCTGCCGTTGATAACGAAAGCCGCATCCTTCGTTTTGAAGCCAGCCGTGGTATCGCCGAATCTCCCACGTTCGCGGAACAGCAGATGAAACAGCTCAACCGGTCTGGAGCACCTGAAGCGGGCAGCAACTGCAAAGTTCGAGCACAAAACTCAGCGGCATTGCCGTCGTGTCCCCGCTGCTGCCCAAAAAGCCTGATCCAGCCGTCGACACTTCTTTATATGCGCCAGACCATCAGTTGGTGTGACGTCAGCCGACCTGTTCTTGCGGTGATGCTGCCGTTGATAACGAAAGCCGCATCCTCGTTTTGAAGCCAGCCGTGCTGTCGCCGAATCTCCCACGTTCGCGGAACAGCAGATGAAACAGCTCAACCAGACTGGAGCACCAGAAGCGGGCAGCAACTGCAAACTTTGAGCACAAAACTCAGCCGCATTGCCGTCGTGTCCCCGCTGCTGCCCAAAAAGCCTGATCCAGCCGTCGACGCCCCTTTTATATGCGCCAGACCATCAGTTGGTGTGACGTCAGCCGACCTGTTCTTGCGGTGATGCTGCCGTTGATAACGAAAGCCGCATCCTCGTTTTGAAGCCAGCCGTGCTGTCGCCGAATCTCCCACGTTCGCGGAACAGCAGATGAAACAGCTCAACCAGACTGGAGCTCCAGAAGCGGGCAGCACCTGCAAACTTTGAGCACAAACTCAGCCCGCATTGTCCGTCGTGTCCCCGCTGCTGCCCAAAAAGCCTGATCCAGCCGTCGACGCCCCTTTTATATGCGCCAGACCATCAGTTGGTGTGACGTCAGCCGACCTGTTCTTGCGGTGATGCTGCCGTTGATAACGAAAGCCGCATCCTCGTTTTGAAGCCAGCCGTGCTGTCGCCGAATCTCCCACGTTCGCGGAACAGCAGATGAAACAGCTCAACCAGACTGGAGAACCAGAAGCGGGCAGCAACTGCAAACTTTGAGCACAAAACTCAGCCGCATTGTCGTCGTGTCCCCAGCTGCTGCCCAAAAAGCCTGATCCAGCCGTCGACACCCCTTTTATATGCGCCAGACCATCAGTTGGTGTGACGTCAGCCGACCTGTTCTTGCGGTGATGCTGCCGTTGATAACGAAAGCCGCATCCTCGTTTTGAAGCCAGCCGTGCTGTCGCCGAATCTCCCACGTTCGCGGAACAGCAGATGAAACAGCTCAACCAGACTGGAGCACCAGAAGCGGGCAGCAACTGCAAACTTTGAGCACAAAACTCAGCCGCATTGTCGTCGTGTCCCCGCTGCTGCCCAAAAAGCCTGATCCAGCCGTCGACGCCCCTTTTATATGCGCCAGACCATCAGTTGGTGTGACGTCAGCAGGACCTGTTCTTGCGGTGATGCTGCCGTTGATAACTGAAGCCGCATCTTCGTTTTGAAGCCAGCCGTGTTGTCGCCGAATCTCCCACGTTCGCGGAACAGCAGATGAAACAGCTCAACCAGACTGGAGCACCAGAAGCGGGCAGCAACTGCAAACTTTGAGCACAAAACTCAGCCGCGTTGTCGTCGTGTCCCCGCTGCTGCCCAAAAAGCCTGATCCAGCCGTCGACGCCCCTTTTATATGCGCCAGATCACTCAGTTGGTGTGGCAGTCAGCCGGCCCTGTTCTTGCAGGTGATGGTGCAGTTGATAACGAAAGGCCTGCATCCTCGTTTTGAAGCCATAGCCGTTGCTGTCGCCTAATCTCCCCCCACGTTCAGGGAACAGCAGATTGAAACAGCTCAACCAGACTGGAGCACCAGAATGGGCAGCAACTCTGCAAACTTTGTTCAGGCACAAAACTCAGCGGCATTGTCCGTCGGTCCCAACTGCTGGCCCAAAAAAAGCCTGTATCCAGCCGTCCGACCCCCTTTTATATGCGCCAGACCATCAGTTGGTGTGACGTCAGTCCGCCCTGTTCTTGCGGTGATGCTGCGGTGATAACGAAAGCCGCATCCTCCTCGTTTTGAACCAGCCGTGCTGGTCGCCGAAATCTCCCACGTTCGCGGAACAGCAGAGGAAACAGACTTCAACCAGACTGGAGCACCCAGAATCCGGGCAGGCAACTGCAAACTTTGAGCACACAAACTCAAGCACGCATTGCGTCGTGTCCCCACTGCTGCCCAAAAAGCCTGATCCATCCGTCGACGCCCCTTTATATGCGCCAGACCATCAGTTGGTGTGACGTCAGCCGACCTGTTTCTTGCGGTGATGCTGCCGTTGATAACGAAAGCCGCATCCTCGTTTTTGAAGCCAGCCGTGCTGTCGCCGAATCTCCCACGTTCGCGGAAAGCAGATTGAAACAGCTCAACCAGACTGGACCACCTGAAGCGGGCAGCAACTGCAAAGTTTGAGCACAAAACTCAGCCGCGTTGTCGTCGTGTCCCCGCTGCTGCCCACAAAAGCCTGATCCAGCCGTCGACGCCCTTTTATATGCGCCAGACCATCAGTGGTGTGAGTCAGCCGACCTGTTCTTGCTGGTGATGCTGCCGTTTGATAACGAAAGCCGCATCCTCGTTTTGAAGCCCGCCGTGCTTGTCGCCGAATCTCCCACGTTCGCGGAACAGCAGATGAAACAGCTCAACAGTACTGGAGCACCAGAAGCGGGCAGAGCAACTGCAAAGTTTGAGCACAAAACTCAGCCGCGTTGTCGTCGTGTCCCCGCTGCTGCCCAAAAAGCCGGATCCAGCCGTCGACGCCCCTTTGATATGCGCCAGACCATCAGTTGGTGTGACGTCAGCCGGCCTGTTCTTGCGGTGATGCTGCAGTTGATAACTGAAGCCGCATCTTCGTTTTGAAGCCAGCCGTGGTGTCGCCCGAGTCTCCACGTTCGCGGAACAGCAGATGAAACAGCTCAACCAGACTGGAGCACCTGAAGCGGGCAGCAACTGCAAAGTTTCGAGCACAAAACTCAGCCGGCATTTGTCCGTCGTGTCCCCGCTGCTGCCCAAAAAAGCCTGAGATCCAGCCGTCGACGCCCCTTTTATATGCGCCAGACCATCAGTTGGTGTGACGTCAGCCCGGGCCTGTTCTTGCGGTGATGCTGCAGTTGATAACTGAAGCCGCATCTTCGTTTTGAAGCCAGCCGTGGTGTCGGCGAATCTCCCACGTTCGCGGAACAGCAGATGAAACAGCTCAACCAGACTGGAGCACCTGAAGCGGGCAGCAACTGCAAAGTTTGAGCACAAAACTCAGCCGCGTTGTCGTCGTGTCCCCGCTGCTGCCCAAAAAGCCGGATCCAGCACGTTGACGCCCCTATTTATATGCGCCAGACCATCAGTTGGTGTGACGTCAGCCGGCCTGTTCTTGCGGTGATGCTGCAGTTGATAACTGAAGCCGCATCTTCGTTTTGAAGCCAGCCGTGGTGTCGCCGAATTTCGCACGTTCGCGGAACAGCAGATAAAACAGCTCAACCAGACTGGAGCACCAAAAGCGGGCAGCAACTGCAAAGTTGGAGCACAAAACTAAGCGCATGGCCGTCGTGTACCCGCTGCTGCCCAAAAAGCCGGATCGAGCCGTCGACGCCCCTTTGTTATGCGCCAGACCATCAGTTGGTGTGACGTCAGCCGGCCTGTTCTTGCGGTGATGCTGCAGTTGATAACTGAAGCCGCATCTTCGTTTTGAAGCCAGCCGTGGTGTCGCCGAATCTCCCACGTTCGCGGAACAGCAGATGAAAACAGCTCAACCAGACTGGAGCACCAAAAGCGGGCAGCAACTGCAAAGTTGGAGCACAAAACTCAGCGGCAGTTGCCGTCGTGTCTCCCGCTGCTGCCCAAAAAGCCGGATCGAGCCGTCGACGCCCCTTTGTTATGCGCCAGACCATCAGTTGGTGTGACGTCAGCCGGCCTGCTCTTTCGGTGAGGCTGGAGTTTATAACTGAAGCCGCATCTTCGTTTTGAACCCAGCCGTGGTGTCGCCGAATTTCGCACGTTCGCGGAACAGCAGATGAAACAGCTCAACCAGACTGGAGCACCTGAAGCGGGCAGCAACTACGAAGTTTGAGCACAAAACTCAGCCGCGTTGTCGTCGTGTCCCCGCTGCTGCCCAAAAAGCCGGATCGAGCCGTCGACGCCCCTTTGTTATGCGCCAGACCATCAGTTGGTGTGACGTCAGCCGGCCTGCTCTTTCGGTGAGGCTGGAGTTGATAACTGAAGCCGCATCTTCGTTTTGAACCCAGCCGTGGTGTCGCCGAATTTCGCACGTTCGCGGAACAGCAGATAAAACAGCTCAACCAGACTGGAGCACCAAAAGCGGGCAGAAACTGCAAAGTTTGAGCACAAAACTCAGCCGCATTGTCGTCGTGTCCCCGCTTCTGCCCAAAAAGCCGGATCCAGCCGTCGACGCCCCTTTTATATGCGCCAGACCATCAGTTGGTGTGACGTCAGCCGGCCTGTTCTTGCGGTGATGCTGCAGTTGATAACTGAAGCCGCATCTTCGTTTTGAAGCCAGCCGTGGTGTCGCCGAATCTCCCACGTTCGCGGAACAGCAGATGAAACAGCTCAACCAGACTGGAGCACCTGA
Organism: Haemaphysalis longicornis; assembly: GCA_013339765.2. NCBI lineage: Eukaryota > Metazoa > Arthropoda > Arachnida > Ixodida > Ixodidae > Haemaphysalis > Haemaphysalis longicornis. The sequence continues at coordinate 10,079 of JABSTR010000588.1, read as the reverse complement.
AGCGGGCAGCAACTGCAAAGTTCGAGCACAAAACTCAGCCGCGTTGTCGTCGTGTCCCCGCTGCTGCCCAAAAGCCGGATCCAGCCGTCGACGCCCCTTTTATATGCTCCATATCATCAGTTGGTGTGACGTCAGACGGCCTGTTCTTGCGGTGATGCTGCCGTTGATAACGAAAGCCGCATCTTCTTTTTGAAGCCAGCCGTGCTGTCGCCGAATCTTCCCACGTTCGCGGAACAGCAGATGAAAACAGCTCAACCAGACTGGAGAAGCTGAAGCGGGCAGCAGCGCAAAGTTTGAGCACAAAACTCAGCAGCGTTCTTGTCGTGTCCCCGCTGCTGCCCAAAAAGGTAGTGATTTATAGAACGTGTGCAGAAGTTTCTATCCATATTTAAGCACCGCCATCACATTCATAGTCCGGGTTTCTGATTCTGACTTACCCAGCATTCCTTCCATCCCTTCCTTGAACTGCAGACGTATGCATGCAGATCTGACATTCCTTCACAAAATTGTTCATGGGGACCTTTCTTGCGCAGACCTGCTTAAATGTTTAGAGTTTAGTGTTCCACAAAGGCCCACCAGGTCGCATCGCCCGTTCTAGACCGCCGCACGCCACTTGAGTCATTCTTCTGTACGCAGAATACAGTATTGTTACAACCGCTCCTTTAATCGCCTTGACGTCTTTCAAAAATCCTTTACACTTTACCGTACTGCGCTGTTAAATACAGTATGTTAAACATCTCTATCTCTCTGTCGTTTGTTTTTTAGATGCAACTGATATCATGCTCTAGGCTATGTCACTCCTGCGTCTGTCCGTCGTTGTCTGTGCAGCTGCGTCTCTCCTACACTCTCCTTCTCTCCTCTCTCAGATAGCGAACAATCTCGCCTAACAGCTGCGGGTGGGCGCGCTGCGCAGCGCGTGGCATGATGTGCTCTTACTCCTCCGGTGGGCGGCGCTGTGTTCGGCGCTGCGCGCGCGGTGGCGCATATGCTGTACTCTTTCTCTCCGTGCTCTCCTCTCTGTCGGGCGCTGTGAATATAAGCGGCATGCGCGGCTCCGGTGGTCTCAGTCGACGGTCGTCCGTGCTACGTTTGCACTCTCTCGCTGTACTCGACGATTGCTTAATGCTTGGTCTCCGACTCGTCGATGCCCACCACCATCAGAGGCACATGCAGCGACTTGCTCTTAAGTGATCGCACAGACTTCATTGTGCCCATGCTACGTGAGCCCCTAACTTTGCTCTTTACGGACCACAAGGTACTCATTCTCGTCTGCAGTAAAGACCGTACCTGAGCATACGTGTACCACTCTCTCATTTGCATGTGCATGTGCATTGCACGGTGAAAATGGAAAATTACGCCCACCTCCCCTTTGCGTGAGAATCCCTGCTATAAGCGTACTCAACACGACGGAAACGCCAATGGAACCCCCCGAGATGCGTTGCATCACACCAAAGTTCCCGCGAGGGGAGGTGGGCGTAATTTCTTTTCCTCGAATTTGGTTTCTCTGCGGTTCTGTTTAACCAACTGATAGTTGCCTATTTTTTAAACTATTCACTGTCATTTGTTCGTCTTATCACTTGTCTCTACACTCTGGCCGCTGTTTTTGTTGTATTACTAACTTTGTTGCTCTGCCTATCGTGTGGCCTTTACAACAAGGAGAGCAACAAATGCATCATCTTTTTTTTACCTCTACCCAGGCTCCGCCTGTGCTTTATTTCTGTCATTTTGCTTACTTCAATTTGTGTGTCTTGTCGCTTGTTTGTTGTTGTAATGTTTCTTGTATTTTGTTTTTATGTACCTATCCGTGCGCTAGCACTCGGGCCTCTGGCTGTTCCTGGGCATGTAAATAAACATGATTGATTGATTGATTGATTATTATCATTATATTATAATTATTATAATTATAATTATAATAATAATATTATTTTTTTATTAACTTTTCTCAAGATGGCACCAGCAAGGACGCATGCGTTCTCTGTTCCTGTGTTTTTCTTTGGAAACCAGAAATTTCTGCGTTGCTGCGTGTGAAACAAATGTGCTGACGCGAAATGCATCACGTTGCCGGACGACGACCTCCAGTGACTTAACTCAAGTGCGCGGCGCTTCGTTTGCATTGCGTGCAAGACTAGCTTGCTTCGTCGCCGGCTAGCCCTAACATCGGCCACGGCATTTCTTCGCAAGCCGCAGCGTCGCCGGCCCGTTCGCCCAGCCCTTCCCTCGCAGCCGCCGCCACGCAGCCCGTCGACCTTGCCACGAGCTGGTTTCCCTCCCTGTCAATCTCGTGGACGCCTTGGAGGGAATCTTTTTCCTGTCGGATGAGGTTGCTAAGCTGGGGGAGGACAACGTGCAGCTCAGGCGGGAGGGCGCAACAAAGGCCCAGGCTCACGCCGATGCCGTGAAATCGCTGCGCCAAGAGGTGCTTTCCCTGCGCAGTGATTTGGCTCGGCAGAGGGGTATGCCCCGGCTTGCTGATTTCCCGCCGCTGCCAACTAGGACGGTCGCGGAAACACAACCCCCTACCCCGCGGACGCGAGCTCTTCGCAGAATCGCGTGCTACCTGGCTCTGCCCCTCCAAGCCCGAAGCCGGTGAACTCTGCTTCTCGGCCTCTCCAGAGCTTTTCACCACCGACGCAGCAACAGCAATGGCCGCAAGGCACAACCCGTGTCCGTTGGCGGTTGGCGTTTCTTACGGGACTGCACTTGCAGCGGTCAGCTGGCACAGGTCCCCTAAAGCTATATTTCTTATCAAGCTGCGTTCTTCTACAACATTGGCGCAAGTAGCCACTCACTTGTGTTCTGTGGGTGCTTTGCCGATCATGTGCAAGCGAGTGAAAATGAGGCATGACTCGTACGCTTCCTTCTACGTCGCCGTTGACGACGTGTGTTTCGAGAAACTGAGAGACCCTGCGCTTTGGCCGCGGCATTGCCTGTTTAAACCCTTCCGCGGTGAGTTGTGTGAACAAATGATCCATGTCGAGGAACACCGTTTCGGTTGTAACCTTTTAGTTGTAACCTCTCACAGTGATCACAATTTTCTGATAACTGGCCACTTTAACGCACCCGGCATTGTATGCTAAACTCAATTGGTTGATCAGGCGTCCCATTCGATATCACAGAAGTGTGAAATTTTGCAAGATTTGATTTCTTTCACTTCGTTACAGCAATGCGACATCAATAGGAATCCGCGTGGAAACGTTTTGGACTGGTCTTTTACTAACAAGGAACACGTTGAGGTGTCGCGTAGTTATATTGACCACGTAAAACCTGACAGGTTTCACCCCCGCTTACTCATTTCAATTTCTAACCTATCCCTTGCCCACCACAGTCCTCCCGTCAACACACCAGGCTTCTGTGGTTACAACTTCGCTCGTGGGGACTATAATGGCTTGTTTCACTTCCTTGCCGAGACGGATTGGTCACCATTGGACACCCTCAGTGACGCTGAAGAAATGACTGATTTTTTACCGACTTTCTTCACGATGGCTTATGCAGATTTTTACGCAAAGAAATTTAAAAAAGTAGCAATTATCCGTACTGGTTTTCATGTGAACTAAGAAAGGCCCTTGGTTGAAAGAATCGAGCTCACAAAAAAGCAAAAAAAAAACTGCCCAAGAGAGCTGGCAGAGCGAGTTTCGTAAACTCAGGTCGCATTGTAAAAATCTCCTTAAGCGCGATATGTGCAGCTACATTGCCGTGGTTTAAGCTGATGCGCCGCGCAATTCTAAAGCTTTCTGGGGTTATGTCCATGCACAAACTTCCAAAAACAACCAAGAATATATTAACCACATTGACAAGAGGGGTTACAGCATTATTGACGTTAGTAATGCCTTTGCTCGACAATTCAGTTCACTATTCGGCAAGAAAAGGGCAGCTTGTCCCCCTCAAGTGTTTCCAGGTTATGATAAAAGCTCAGAATGTTTTATTTAGGAACGTCTTGTATCTAGAGCGGTAAAGCGAGCTAAGCCATCAATTTTGTTCGGCCCTGATGGCATTCCTTCGGGAGTACTGAAGGCATTTGGGGATATTTTTGTTCCGGTCTTGTCGCGTATATTTCGAACGTCACTCAATACCGGTAAGTTCCTCACTCGTTGGAAGATTGCGCGAATTATTCCTATGTATAAGTCAGGGTCAAAGTTAGACCCCACAAACTACCGCTTCATTTCTAATATCTGTGCTGCTTCAAAACTCTTTGAGACTGTACTACATACACTACACACTTTCAGCGTAAAAACTATCTTATTACCTCAGCAACACGGCTTTCTCGCTGGGAGATCGACCACCACTAATCTTGTAAATGTTATGCTGCATGCTTCGGAAGCTGTCCAGGGAAGAGGACAACTCGGTGTCGTCTTCTTCGATTTGAGCAAGGCTTTTGATGTCGTCTGGCATGATTTATTATTACAAACCTGTGTCAACTCGATTTACAACCATCCATTACATCTTCTTTGTATGCAATTATTTATCGGATAGGTCATGCTTCGTGCATGCAAACGGTCTGTCGTCCCTCTCCTTCGAGGCCACAAGTGGTGTCCCTCATGTGTATGTTCTGGGGCCACTTATTTTTTCAATTTTATAAATAATGTTTCCTCAGTAATTCATGATTGTCACTTTATCTTATATGCTGATGATGTCAAAATATTTAAGGCTGTTTCAAACACCGGAAGCTGTTCCTCTCTCCAGCGAGCGATAACGCCTTTTTCACACTAGTGCTCGTGCAACAAACTCATTATTAATACATCAAAAACTAAGGTAATGACCTACACTAAGAAAAACTGACAGCATATTGTTCTCCTATAACATTAATGGTGAAGCACTACCACGTGTTGGGGAGGTTAAAGATCGTGGTGTTACTTTCGACAGTAAATTGAGCTTCTCCCCGCACATCCGGGAGGTAACTCGGTGGGCCCTCCAATCTCTTGGCAATATATGTCGCCTATCAAAGGAGTTCAAGGAGCCAGGGATCTTTTCTCACGCTCTACACAACTATTAGTCGTCCGCAGCTCATGTATGCTTCAGTGGTATAAAATAGCGCTTGCAAAACACACTGTATGCATATTGAAAGTGTCCAGAAAACGCTTATGTCTATCTTAGGTCATCGCTTCAATAGCCATAACAAATTTGGGTCCTTATCTGTGCCGATGGTAGATTGCCTAAACTTCAGACGTTTTAAGGCTGATTTTCTTTTCCTGTTCAAAGTCATTCACGGCACAGTGTCTTGTGGTGAAATGCTGCAACATGTTACATTCTATGTACCGCAAAAATCCACCAGAAGACACGACATATTTTTTAATCCGAGCTGTCTGCGTGGCTTGTGCCCCATGTTTCGCCTTGAGTGTACGTGCAATCCGTACAACGTATATTTAGACATATTTAACAATTCCTCGAGACAGTTCCGCAAACATGTCTGCGAGCTTGTCATGTGTGTGACCTTTTTTATCTTTTGTTCACACACGGTCACTTGAGCATGAAGTATTGGCAACACAAGACTTTCTTTTTATGTATTCCCCTTATTCCATGTCCAGTTTTCTGTCATGTACATTTCCTTCATGCTCCTTTTCTTACATATAAGCTATCCCGATTCACTCCGTTTCCGTGCAAATCAACTTTGTTAGCATTGATGTATATTTTTGAAATTATCTGTGTATGACGACCACTGGCGTGATGTCACATGCCTTACTGCAAGGCACTGTACTTGTTCTTTGTGTATGTGTGTGTGTGTTGTTTTCTGTGGGCGCAAGTATGTTCTGGTGTACGACAGTGTGTAATTTCTGTGTGCGTGTGTCAGTATCGCTGTCCTTTATTTGCATTACTGGTGAGTTGCGGGCATCTTAGATTGCCTTTTTTTTCTTCGTGCGCCAGCACAAAGGCCCTTCGGCTGTACCTGGGCACGTTAATAAACGATTGATTGATTGAATAATAATATTATTATTATTATTGAGGCAGCCCTGTAGAAGGTATTGTCAAGTTCTGTACAGCAGTTTTTTAGAAGTGAACAGCATGGTTTTATGTCACAAAGGTCAACGACTAATCTCGCCTGCTTCACAAAGCAGGCCTCCGCTGCACTTTGTGAGCGAGGCCAGTTGGACGTCATTTACTGTGACCTGAGGAAAGCATTTGATGTTGTCTGCCATGCGTTGTTACTTGATAAGCTTTTGCAGTCGGGCATTGATACACGCCTCGTGGCTTGCTGGGTAGCTATCTAAGCAATCGGTTCAGTTTCGTTAGCGTTAAGGGGCAGACGTCCTCTATGTATAGATCAACAAGCGGTGTGCCCCAAGGCACCGTGTTGGGCCCACTCTTGTTTCTCCATTTTTGTGAATGATGTGTCAGTCGCAATTAAAAAGTCTTCTTTTCTTCTCTATGCTGACGACATCAAAATATTGTTGCGGAGCAAGGAAAACGCTTATTCACAAGTATTAAACGAATGTGTCTCTATTGGCAGGTAATTAGGAAGGCAAATTTGGACAGGCAGCTAGGTCTTTCAGCTCGTGCACATACTAGTCCACCAGAGCGTCTTGTTCTTCCTCGACGGATAGCCAGGCTGCCGCACAACCATGGCACATGCCCACTTTGGGGGATCGCGCCCTTTGCAAGTCGAGTGTCTGGCCTACTCTTCGGCCTACCCGCCGCCCTTACCCGGATTTCCAGTACGCTAAGGATGCCCCCCGTTCGTTCTCGCCTCGACGCCAGCCACACGATTCCGCCCTAATTTCGGCCTCTCGCACCGACCGCTCACCGTCCCCGCGGCGTCGCCAATCGCGCTCGCCGCCGCTTCGCCGCTCGTCCTCTCCGACCCCTTACGCCACTTCGCCGGAAAACTAGGAGATGCAGCGCCTGGAGGTGACGCTGCATTGACGACCAGGCCTCAAAATCCTCTACTGCCGTTACCTGCAGGGAAGAATTTACTCGACGTTTATGTAGATGGCGTCCCGGTACGTGCCCTTATTGACACTGGAGCCCAAATTTCTGTAATGAACTCTAATCTCCGCCGCCAACTTCGAAAAGCCCTCACACCTGCCCCAACCAGTGTCATACGTGTTGCCGACGGACGCATGCCGGGCGTCTCTGGGCTGTGCACTGCTCGCGTAGAAATTTCCGGCCACCAAATCCCCGTCCAGTTCACTGTCCTTGAAAAGTGCCCCCCCCGACTTTATAGTTGGGCTCGACGTTTTGTCAGAACATGCTGCCCTCATAGACTTCTCCTCCGGTGTCCTCCGTTTAGAGCTGCCTCTTTTGTCAACAGCAGGCGACGAACCAGGGCCACGCTTTTATTGCGAAAGAAGCGTTCGTCTGCCGCCAAAAACCGTGACTGTGGTGCCCATGTCATCGCGGCCGCCCGTGCCATTTCGCTGAGTGCTACTCGTGCCATACGCTCAGTGCTACTCGAGCGCGACGTCACTCTTCCCCACACCGTAGTGACAATTACTGATATTATGATCAGCCTCAATTTTCTGAACTTTGGCCTGTCAACGCAAGTGCTGCCCCAGGGTATTTCGCTTGCAACCCTTTGCCCTTTGGACGGTGATCAAGTTTCCCCTCTATCGGCGGACGCACCATCGAGCCCTTTCAACGAGACCCCATGCGGAGCCTAGGCAGGAAGACGCGCTCGTGGACATGATTGCCTCGGGACTTCCAGCAGCCGAAGCTGAAGGGCTCTACCGCCTTTTGGAGTCCTATAAAGACATATTTGACTTGGGTGACCGCCCGTTGGGCCAGGCTTCTGCTGTCAAGCACCGGATAAACACTGTTGATGCAAACCCAATCCGCAGGCGGCCGTACCGTGTGTCGCAGGCTGAACGGCTCGTGATACAGCAGAAAGTCGACAAGATGCTCGACAAAGACATCATAGAGCCTTCGTACAGCCCGTGGTCATCTCCCGTCGTACTCGTAAAAAAGAGGATGGCACCTGGAGGTTTGCGTTGATTACCGACACCTAAACAAGATAACAAAAAAAGACGTTTACCCTCTACCGCGCATTGACGATGCCCTTGATTGTCTCCATGGAGCCAAAAATTTTCATCAATAGACCTACGATCAGGCTATTGGCAAATTTCAGTGGACGAAAAAGATCGCGAGAAGACCGCTTTTGTGACACCCGACGGCCTTTATCAGTTTAAAGTGATGCCTTTTGGACTCTGTAATGCACCGGCTACTTTTGAAAGAATGATGGACTCACTTTTGCACGGATTCAAATGGTCCATTTGCCTTTGCTATTTGGATGACGTCATCGTTTTCTCGCCCACCTTTCCCAGCCACATTTCCCGCCTCTATAAAATCCTATCAGTTTTTCGTCAGGCCGGTCTCCAGCTCAACGCCAAGAAATGTCGCTTCGGATGCCATCAGCTCACTATCCTCGGCCACTGGTTGTTGATTCGACCGGAGTTCGACCAGACCCTGGTAAAATAAGTGCCGTTCGCGATTTCCCTGAGCCCCGCTCCCCTAAAGACGTCCGTAGCTTTATTGGTTTATGCTCCAACTTCCACCGCTTCATCAAAAATTTTGCTACCATCGCCCGCCCTCTTACCGATCTCCTTCAGAAGACACAACGTTTATCTGGGGATCCGACCAAAAGCAAGCATTCTCCGCACTGATTGGACTCTTGACCTCAACGCCGATTTTGGGTCACTTCGACGCCTCTGCCCACTGAAATTCGCACCGACGCTAGTGGCTATGGCATTGGATCTGTATTGGCCCAACACCAAGCCGGTGTTGATCGAGTGGTCGCGTACGCCAGCCGCCTCCTTTCGGCCTCGGAGCGCAATTACTCTATAACGGAGCGCGAATGCCTTGCTCTAGTAAAAGGCCGTCGGCAAATTCCGCCCCTACGTGTATGGTAGGCACTTCGCAGTCGTGACTGACCATCACGCACTGGGCTGGCTCTCCTCCTTGAAATACCCTACCGGTCGGCTTGGCCGCTGGGCGTTGCGCCTTCAAGAATACTCTTTTTCGGTGCTTCATAAGTCCGGCCGCCTACATATGGACGCCGACTGTTTATCTCGAAACCCGGTCAGCCCTCCGGAATGCTCGGCGGACGACACTGACGCTTGTGTTCTAGCGGTCTCCGACTTCCTGAACATTGGCGAAGAACAGCGGCGCGACCCTTCTCTGCGCTCTATCATTGACGGCGTTAACCTTGGTTCCGACGACCCTGCCCTCCACTCCTTTGTTATACACGATGGAGTCTTATATCATCGCAACTTTCGCTCGGATGGTCTGGTAACCTGCTTGTCGTTCCGGAACACCTACGTGGGACTGTGCTGCACCAGCTTCATGACGCACCCATGGCCGGCCATCTCGGCGTGACCCGCACCTACGACCGCGTGCGACATCGTTTTTTCTGGCCAGGACTCTACCGCTCAGTGCAGCGTTACGTGCGTGAATGTGACCTGTGCCAACGCTGTAAGCTACCTTCCAAGCTACCAGCAGGCCAGCTGCAACCACTTGAAATTCCCGCTGAACCATTTTTTGGATCGGACTAGATTTGCTCGGGCCCTTCCCCTTGTCTACTTCCGGAAACAAATGGATTGCTGTCGCTACCGAGTACGCCACCCGCTTTGCTATCACCCGTGCGCACCCACGAGCTGTGCAACTGACGTGGCCGATTTTCTCTTCTATGATGTCATACTGAAGCACGGCGCCCCTCAGCAGCTTGTCACAGACCGCGGTCGAAATTTCCTGTCTCAAGTCCTTGCGGACATACTTCGCTCATGTTCGATTCGCCACGAGGTGACTACAGCTTATCACCCACAAACGAATGGCCTTACTGAGCATTTAATAGAACCCTTACGGACGTGCTTGCAACGTACGTGTCTAGTGACCACAGCGACTGGGACATTGCATGCTGCCTTTCGTCACTTTCGCGTATAATTCCTCCCGTCACGACACTGCAGGCTTCTACCCTTTTACCTTCTACGGGGAGGAACCGGCCATGCCGCTTGATACCATTATGCCTCCCGTCACCCACACGTGCACCGAATATGTCCACGAAGCCATCGCAAGAGCCGACGAAGCACGTCAGCTTGCCCGTTCCCACCTCGCCGTTTCACAAATCAGACCAGAAGAACGGCTATGATGAACGT
>JABSTR010000587.1:0-50935 GCA_013339765.2 Haemaphysalis longicornis | reverse complement strand
CGCAGGCCTTTATTTGTTAACACTTCTGTTGGCTCGAACATCAACGGTCGTTCTCCCGAGTACTGCACCATGTTCGCCGGATAAATTCTACTGTTCTAAAACCCAAATCGGCCGCAAACGTCAACAGTGGCAGGCTTCCTCCCCTTTGGCTCATTTAGCAGGAGGGAGGAGAACCCGCCCCAGCGATACTGCTGCAGACAGTGCGTGAGAAGCGCCGGTGACGCTGTTTCTATATTCACGAATTTAGAATTCCAGTGCGCCTCGAAACTCCTCCTACCCTAGTATGATGCATAACATTTACTAGACGGGCAAAAAGGCCTGTAGCGACATCATCGCCATCGTCACCATCAGCGCCACTATCGTAATCATACGCATTCTTTGATAAACACCTTCAGCGGACTGGCGTGTCACCAGTTGCACGCGACACAGTTGAAACGCGACTCGATAGCTGGGCGGCCGTTCGTTCTGGCCGGGCCCACGCGACCTCAATAAATGTGGGAAGCCGCATCCGCTTCACGCCTGCTTCCTAAAACGTATGACAGATGTAGAGCATGTGGCGGGAAACAAACTATGTGAAGGTATGTACAGTACGGCCAATTGACAGATGGGTCCGCATTAGAGTTGAGACAGTGAGCAGTCCTGGTCAGTCTGGCGAGAGCGTCCGCGGAGTAGACGGGCCTCAGGAGGTCTTGGCTCAGAGTGGAGGATGGGGCGACTTGGCGTAGGGTATAGCAGTCCCGAAGTAAATGTGACGCGAGCCGCGGCCGCAGCGTAGACGACAAGGCGATGTTTTCCGAATGGCCGCTCTACGCGCAGCCGTTTGTGACGGATGTCCACTTGTGTGTGACTGCCAGTACGAGCAAGCTTATGACCATGATGGCGAAATTTTGAGGACTGCTTTGGTTGCAGCCTCGTTTCGCGGGTTCGAAGCGTCCAAGTCCCGGAACGCCAGTGATGGGCCCTAAACATAGTTGCAGTTGAAGCGCGTGAACAAAATACGCTGCAAAGATGGCAATTAGGGCTCTTAAGAGTGCGCCGCAGAAGTACCAGCAGTGAAACTCGTTTCCGCAACAGGCGTTTACGGCGTCGATGGCGACGTCGGCGTTGAATTTCACAAATACACTCCTGGTAACCCTGCGCGTCGCGGTTTACGATATGATGTCGGGGCGTTTGATGCAGAGCAATGGTCGTGGCCCTGTTCTTGGTGTCTGCGGAGAGGGCCACAATGTACGTTTCACAAGGAATCAGGCTTCGATTGCAGTACAGGAGGGCGCTGCGTCAACGCCATGGCGGAGTTTACGTGCACCACTAGCGTATCGCGTGACAAGATCCGGAAAGATTGCGTGGTGACGGAGCAACGACGCTCACCGAAGCCCTCGCCTGAGGTTGTAGAAGGGGAGGAGGGCTGTGGACGGTTGGCGTCCTTGACGACGTCGGCTGTGAGTCTTGTCGGTGTAAGTATGGCTGCCGTGCTTGACGTAGAGTCCAGGGGGGCGACACTAGCGGCAAGGGACGATGGCGATGGCGCAGAGGGTACAGTGTGCGGCTGTGAAGCGTGCGCGGAGCGTCCCTGTACCCCTTCTGCTGTAAACCGAAACACGCCGTCCGGGAGGCCGCAGTGCGCGAGCACTGTGGCCCGATGGTCGTCGCAAACGCGTTGCTGGGCGGTGGTAGGGCGAGAACACAGCGCAGCTCCAGAGGAAGCGTCTCCCAAAGCCTGGAGTGCTTGAATAGCTGTATGCTGACCTAGTTTCTTGAGAACGTAGCCTCAGCCTAATAAACGAACCTTGGATATTGCGTGGCTTGAATGCCGGTATCGGTGGGTCTCCCACGTTACCATGTCGGTGTGCCGCTGGCCAGGTGGCACGAGTGGAACTTGTAGGGAACGTCCGGGTCACCACTTTGCAGGAAGCAGTACTGAAGCGGATGCGGCTTCCCACATTTATTAATGGCCCTGTAGGCTCGGTGAAAACGAGCGGCTACCCAGCTGTTGAGTGGCGTTCGAATTGTGTCCCGTGAAACTTCTTACGCGCCAGTCTGCTGATGGTGATTGTCAACAACTGCGTATGATGATGATAGTGGCGCTGATGGTGACGATGGCGATGATGTCGCTACAGGCCTGATCAACAACCACTCTGCTCAAACGTTTCTGGTCCTGACTCTGTAACCACGCATGTTTTCTTGACAATTTTGTAACCTCGGCTGGAGGCATGCAGGTATAAAAAGGGTTTTTGCCATCGTCGTCAGCTCACTTCCAGCGTAGGTTGTGCGCAATATCTGTTGCTCCCAAATACACTAGCAGTACAGTCCAACTCTTCGCAGTTTACAGCCATCGTTTGAGGCAAACATACTCTTACCAGTTCATTCCTGAAAATATTTCTCGCTATCTTTTTAACCAAAACAAAAAACCTGTTTTCATTCCATCTGCGGTTATTTCTTTTTAATTGAAGCAATGTTTTTTGTAATACGTAGAAGTTAGTGTATTCTTTTTTCCATGTTTCATTTCCATATGGCGCTACGTTTACCAGAGATTATACGAAGCACTATTGTTTCCTGCATGCGTCAACTCGTTCGCTAATCGATGAATTGTTTATCCGCTGCCTCCTCTAAGGCTTGAGATTGCGCAGTGTTTGCAGGATGTACCCCGAAAAGTTTTTCAATAAGGAATAATTTTTTGTGTTAGGTGTGTTCTCAATTTTTACATACAAGTAAAATGAACTTCAACCTGAAATAAGAAACGCAAACAGCAGTTTAACGAACACATAGGATTAACGAACTCGAGAGAACAAAGTGGACATACTGCTTTTCCATTTGCCTCCCTTTGCCCACAAAAACGTCTGATTGTAATTTTGGCCTTCTGGGTGCTGACACACCTATTTTAAAGAAAACATTTACTCCCCTTTCATTCTGTGAGAAATAGAGGACCAGCGAATCTTGCCGGAGTCCAAGAAGGGGAAAATGCATATTCCCATTTGGTGGCACTTTGGCACTTTGCGATTGATCATAGTCCATATTTAATCGCCAGCCAGCCAGCCAACAAGAAAACCAAAACGCGGAACGTAACCAGCATTATTCCAGCGGCAAAGAGAAGGCTACCCATTTCCCTCCCGCAGGGCAGGCATCTTACACCCTGGGCAACAAATTCACCCAAACCAATGCATTTCAGTTGACAGGAGACTGGTCGAATTTGGCCATAAGGCATCCATGTTCACGCCTTCCACCAGCACAAAGAACATGTCATAAGTGAGGGCATAAAGTATAGTCAAGCCCTGCACCTTTTTTCCTCCACCAACAACCCATGACAGCAGCAAGGCGCCACAGGTGATGAGTGCACTTAGACGGAAAAACTGCAAGAGAAAATGTCGCCCCGGGATACCGTCAAACTGTACAGGAATAGGTGGCTCTTGGGCCCACTCCAAGCGGGGAGGTTGCTCTTTACCCTGGAAGAGTTTGCAACCACTCAAAAGTATAAAACTTCTGACAGTGACGGCAGCGGGCAGCCCGTTCTTCGGCCGCACTGTTTTTTAGGGGTGAAGCTCTTCTTGCTCGGGCCCTGTCCCGTTCCTCGTTGCTGCTGTACACGGTACAGCACATTATTAATGATTGTGGCAGGATCCCCTGAGAGATTCTACGCTCAAAGATTGGCTGAAGAGGACAAAAGGTTCAACGCGTTTGTTGCTACCCAAATAGGAGAAGAAGAAGAAGAGGAGGTTGTCATTCGTCGCCAGCGAGCTCAAGACACGTACCGGGGGTACGTGTCTTGAGCTCTGCAGAAGGCGACGGCCAACGTGGCTAAAATGTCACACACCGAATTCGCCAACTTACTCATGGAGATTCTCCTCGTTCAAAACGACCCCTACATACCCACCACAAGCATCGACGTCGTCGGCAGGCTTGTCAACGGAGCGGTGGAAAGCTTGACGTGTCGAGTCTTTATATGATGTGTGGGCGAATGTTTCACCGTTTTAACGATATGCATTTTTGCTTCCCCCTCTCATCATCATTCACTTCGTGGAGATGGCGGAATTTTTTTCTGTTTGTTTTCTGCACACTCGGGCTTGTGTGGGCACACACTCTCCGTCGCTTCACTTGTTGTTCTATGGAACGAATAAAACGAGCCCATCATGTAGGGAGTGAAACGCGAAACTGCTTATAAAGACGCTAGTGGTGGTAGTGTAGTTATCAGACAATTTCGCAACTCGTGAAAGAAGGAGAAAAATTTTGTGAAAGAGTTGTCGGCGTTGCCGACGAAACGTTGCCGAGCAAAACGGTCTCACCGTAATTAAATCTGCCGGGTTTCGCCCATGCACAGCTTCGCTTTTAAACCCCCCAAAACAAATGAACAAATTTTCAGTCAGCAAAAAACTCAGAAATGGCTTGAATGAAGGAAATTAGGCTTAGAAACACTTTTCTGCAAAATCGCAAAATTTGGTTCGCATTACACACGTTCTTTTCGGCCTAATAAAATAAATATAAATGTACGTGCTTAAGAATATTAATTTTTGGTGGTTGCTAACCTAGAAAGGACAAAGATTAAACGACCACATGTGTATTTTGTGTGTGAAATGTTTGACTTTTCTTTTATTCCATTCTAGTTTATGAAACCGAATTCTCGAATATGGTTTTACTTTACATCAAGAGTTCATGTGCGACCCATGTGCATTCGTGACAACGTACACAATGCTACCAAGAAAGCAATAGCCTTTCTCAGGACTTACGTCACCAGAACGGAATACGAACAAGAGTAAGTATTACATCAAATTAGGTTATATAAATGTTTCAATGTATTGTGTAAAAAGTATAGATTCGTGAGAACTGTTGTGCATGTTATGCTCCTGGTCCTCTGACAATATCTGAGGTGGAACCTAAATCGCGGGTGAACATATTTATTCCAGTCATGTTTATAAGTTTTTCACGTAAAACTAGACCCCTTTTCTATCCTAACAATCTGTAAACGTACCATTCCTCACAGAAAAATCTATAGGTACTACACTCGATCGTGTAAATAGCGCTTAAAATTTTACAGCAGAAATAAAAAACTTGGAATATTTATAAGATCTGCATTTCTAAGCGCTAGGAACCTTCAGGTAGAGGTGTAAAGAACAAGTACGGTTTAATATTTTTGTGGGTTAGCTATTAACACGAACATTCAGCCTGATCCGAATAAATATAAAAGGTGGGAACGCTGTTCGCACTACTCGCACTTGCAACAACTCTATTTGCAACCATTTAAAAACCAATTTTTTTACTAGAAAAACTTAGTTGGCATCGCTTAGTCTGAAGGTATTATGAAATATACTCTAAGCGCTCTGGTGGAGTGCATCGCATTGGGTGGTCTCGTATTTTCGGCGTGCTCAGTATATGGTTGTATTTTAATGTTGTAAGTTACTTTTCAAGTAATAATGTCAAAATCGCCGAAACGTTTTTTTGAGACAATAATGATCCTTCTTCGTTAATTCTTAATCTCCACGAGTGTTCATTTGGGTCTTTTAGACATGAGTCACCGATGAACTGAGGGAATAAGTACATTAGCAGAAAAAGTGCTTTGAAAACCTACCTGATCAGGACCAACGGTTACATGAAATAAATATACTCTATAACGGTGTACCTAAATTATTTGCAAGTGCAGAATTGCTTGAGCTGATAATTAAAGTACTCTTATTCAGTAGGAAAAACAACCAGGCAAATACAATTTCCATTAAAAATGTGGGGCCACGTTTCGCGTTTCGTCGGTAATCTGTGAAAGGGTTATTGAGATGCGGAGTTGTTAAATAAATGTTTTCGCAAATAGTTATTTCTTAATACTGCACGAAAAAGAACGTAATTCTTTCTATGAAGAAAATAAATAAAAAATTAGGAAACGAATAAGAAGCAAATGTTTCAGGCAGCAAAGACCATCAGCGCCGCGAGAGGTCAATGGGAGCGGTCATCGTCCTGCATAAAACCTAAATTAGCGGTTCATGATATAACAACGAAATATATATCATGATCGTACCTATTTTTAACGCATCAATATGTGGCAATATGCCACAATATAAAATTGCAGGTGCTTTCGGCGATCGTCATAAAGTTTTGTAATAAACGCTACGTATTTATCACAACTGAAAACACTTCCGCCTGGTGTTATTGCAGTGACTTCTCAAAGACAAATACGAAATTTTTTTGAGTTAAAGTTACGTTTTTCATATGTGGCTACCGTGACGGTGGTTTCAATTGTATAGCAAGAATTCTCTTGTTCTTTGAAAAAAAGGCATAGTAGAATAAAAATCCGCACAGATATAACTAGTACTGATTACCTGTTCTCGTCATTTGTGTGCGTAACAATAAAAATGTAACTATGCAATTGCGATCTTTTGGTTTGCCACCACAAATCTTATATCCTAAAAGGAAATTCACAATAAGCTATAAACCAAATTTTTACAGGTACTATGGACAAGATTGAAGCTTTGATTTTATGTAGACTGGGGTTTCTGATCACATCAACTAAAATAACAAAATACCTTTTCTCCCCAGCTTTCGCGTAGAGCAGTATTATGCTCGTTTGTTGGACCCAACGGCAATGGTTTTAAATAAAACAAGTGAGTATTCTTGAAAATGGCGGACGGCAACGCTTTGCATGCATTGAAAAAAAAGACATGTAATACCGTTTTGATTGAAAAAAATATTTAATGCACAAAATGGCTTTAGTTGTGACACTAGGAGAGTATCTACACAAACAAGATGTTGTACCTCTGGGTGTAAGATAAAATTTACTAGCTTGATATATATATATATATATTGTAGTGGGGTTTATTTTGACAGCCAAGGAACCGAAGGGATCAAGCGACGGCGGCAAAAGAAGCTCGAGCAGCCGAAGAAACAAAGCAGCCAGCCCTGAACACGATCACGCTGAGAATGCTGTGCGCTTGATGCGTGGGGATTGTCCGTGGGTATTGTCCTGCTTAAGCTTGAATTTCGGCCTGAGCTTTTATCCCTTGACACGGACCTCTCTTCTTCGTTACAATATATATATATATGCTGTGTGTATGTATGTATGTATATATATATATATATATATATATATATATATATATATATATATATATATATATATATATATATATATATATATGTATGTTGACTTGCGACCGATTCTCAAGACACCATGTTTAATCTGTACGAACGAGCCTCGCGCTTCTTCCTTCGCTTCCAGTCGGCCGCCGTCCTCGTCGCTCTGATGGTGGATTGGCCACTGACTGCGCTTGCAGCTTTTCTTTCGCAAAGCTTCCTGCCTTTACACTCGGCCACACTGCGATGGCGAGCACCAAGAAGCTCTTGGCATGGGTCCTTCACTTTGACTCTAAGGTTGGCATAAAGGTCGGCATACAAACGGCGGAAGAGACAGTTTTACATCTTTGCTTGGTGGAAATGTCTCACTTTCCGCTTCGTGTCTTCCTTTCCAGCTTGATCCAAGGATATGCTTTCCGTTGTCATGTTCTGTGGGCTTGCCCTGCGGCTATTGTCTTGTTCTGTTTTTTCCTTGGTCAGTGATTCTGCATTTGTTTCAGCGTTCTTGCCTTTTGCAAGTTCGCCGTCGTCCGCTTCAGAAACTGTCCCTGAAAAGTGCTGGTTTTTGACAGGTACATCCTTCTGTGCTTCATTCTTTTCTTCATCCAGTTGGATCTCTCGCTGCTTCGCAGGTTTCCCTGGAATGTCGTTTTGTTCAGCTTCATCGGGTTGAGCCATTTCGGTCGTCTTGTCGCGTTCTTGTGGGGACAACAAGCGCTCAGTGAGGTTGTTGGAGTAGCACGTCGTTGTGGATGCAAGGTGATCTTCCGCCGTCACCAGGGTGGTGTTGAAGTGCTCCAGGTAACTTCCGGGCGTCATGTTGTCCTCGTTCGAGAGTGGCAGAGTCGAGATGCCCGCCAAGTTTAGGATCCGTCCTGGCATACTGGAGTCGGGGAGACGGACGTGAGTATCGGCGCAATGGGCCGCTGCTCCAACGGACTGGGGTCGAGCGACGGTAGTGATTGGCTCTCTGGCATCGCACACTTCTCCGAGCTGACGCAACTCGAAGGTGGCTCACGGAGAAGACCTGCCTGCTGATGCACGCAGGAAACAATCGCCGGGTCACTGGCTTGGTAGGGAGACTTGGGATGAAGGGCGCCGTCTTCAGTGACAATCAGAGACGTACCCGTGGTCCCGTCCTCAGCCTTTGGTGACGTATTACTCGCCTCCGGTTCGAAGGCAGCAGACCATTCCAGGGACTGCGCCGACGTTTGCACGTAAGGCTGCAGTGACCACCGGGCGGTTCTCTGCTGCAATTCTGCTGCCAGGCGGATGAACGCTTCAGGGCTCTCTTCCGGCGGCTGCGCGGTCAGGACTGCAGCATGGACGGGGTCGGGCAGGCCATCTATTATATACTGTCTCGCAAAAGGAGACACCCAGGTGAAGTCACAGTCTGCGAGCAGGAGCAGCTTTTCGTAGATGTAGGTCATCACGTTTTCGCCAGGACCTTGGCGGCGGGCACTCATTTTCATGAAGCCAGCGTCATAGCTGGCGGTCCATATTGCCGAATTCAGCGATTAACGCCCGGCTCCAGCTTTCCCAGGAGGCATGGGAGTGACCTTCATACAGGTGCTATGCTCGAGGAGCATCGCGCAGACGTTCGTTTTGCAAATAACAACTTGGTGTGGTCAGGCCAGGCGTGGTGGGTACCAAGGGCGTCGATTAGCTTTATCCAGCAAACAGCATCGTCCTGGAAACCTCGGAAAACCGAGACGACCGCGTCGGTGCGGGACGGCAACGGGCTACGAAGGACGAGCCCGTTGCCGTCCCGAGGCCCTCACATTTCTGTGAGGGCCTCGACAGCCCAAGAATGGTGGCCCGATTTGACATCAGCGGTCGTCATTGTGAGGGTAGGTCACTGTCGGCGGAAAATCTAAAGACGACAGAAATCACGGCGCGAACGTTTGAAGCCCTGGCGAGTCCAGAAGACGTCGTCCGCTTCGAAAGCCACGCCCGAGGCTGGATCGCCTAGGTGTTGGGTGTTACCTCCGTTCGGTGCTCGTGCTGAGACCGCGGTTTCACCGATGAACTCGGGAAGCAGGGCTGGAAGGCGTACCAGGCCTTGGCCGCTGCTGACGGCCGTCCCTGCGGCTGGATCGCTGCGAGGGCGAGCAGGTGCGGAGGCTGGGTCGACTCGGGGCTTGAAGGGATGTCGGCTGCGCCACTTGTAATGAACTTGGACCGATTCTCAAGACGCCATGTTTAATATGTCAGAACGAGCCTCGCGCTTCTTTCTTCGCTTCTAGTCGGCCACCGTCTTCATTCCTCTGATGGTAGATTGGCCGCTGACTGCGCTTCCAGCTTTTCTTTCGCAAAGATTCATGCCTATATATATATATAAATATATATAAATATAAATATATATATATAGCATATTATTTAGGCTACCTCAACATTGTAATTAATAATTTGTTTTTATACATTAAGTGTTTTCTTTTTTTGGATTACTGCTGATTATGGCAAAACCTTAGAGCCAATGCCGACGCAAAGCATATCTTGTAGCAGCCGCTTTTTTGCCCTTTGACTGCTTTGGTTTTTCAAGATACACCAAAAGGTTATCTTAAAAGAACAATGCACAAATATTGCTCCTGGCGATTTGCACGTTCTACTCAACGGCATATTTACATGGCTTCTGATTTTTTTCGGATATATTTTCAACCCTGAACGATTTCTGCTTCAAAAGTAAAAAAAAAACACCATAAAAGCACCATTTGCTTTGAAAGATCATATCCGAGTTACTGTTTGCCTAGGCCATTACGGTTTGTGCGGGCATGGGAGCATCATGCGGACTTTCATTGCCACACTTGCAACACGAAAAAACTTTGCTATATTTGAGCTTGCATAGCACATCCCTTTTTGGTTTCAAATGGTGGTCGTTGAATTCTTTAAATTTATTTTTGTATTATTGATCGTTGATGCATATGAACGGCTTCAACGAAAGAGGATCAATTGATGTAGCCTGAAATTTTCATTTTGAATCAATAATATTCGAGATCACCTTCATGTGCAAACGTCTGTGGCCTGTGTATATTTGATAGCTACCTTAAAAGGCAAGTGGTGCACGCTAGTGTTGGTTGCACGTTGACCGAAAAAACTAAACATGGAACAGCAGCTCACTTGTTTAAGTAGTGCAAACCTGATGCAGAGAATTTTCGCTACATCCATACGGGATCGTTATCACGTACACTTGTTGATATTCATGTTTTATTAGAAACGTTGGCTCTGAAGAGTTCCGTACTTGTTGCAACAATATACAGCCCAGCGGAATCTGTGCAGCATTAGGGGTTTTTCTCGAAAGCCTTGTTTTATACAGAATCGTGCAAAGCTTAGGTTTTGGCAACAGACCGAAAAGGAATCTCAGTTCTTGCTCTGGATGTCAATGGTAAATAAAGCGAGGACTTAGACACCCATATTTTTAATATTGATACAAAATACTTCGAATAATTTTTTTCCGCTATAGCATTCATATTTTTTACAAAGATGCTCATTTGTGAGTTAGTACAACTACTAAATAGTTGTGTAAATCTACGGCCTTCAAAGATTGCAATAAAGTCCACTCCAACATCACAGTCGTAAATAACTGCTCGGTTGATTGGTAATTGATGGTGTTTTTTCACTGCAGTTATTCAATATTAAGAAAATGCTGTTCACTCAAAACGTTCAGCAGTCGCGGCTGTTGATCAATATATAAAACAATCTTAATTGACATAAGGCCAGACCTTAGTCAGTTTTAACAACTACAAGCGCTAGTTTCTTAACTGGCTAATTTTTAACAATACTCCTATTGCCATATCTCTATGTAAAGCGGTGTGTAAATTATATTAGGCATTGGGCAAATGGCGTTTAGCAGTACGTTCTGTGATCTTCCAGTTGTTACATGGTGAGAGGGCTACAATTTGAAATTTTAAATTCCTCCACATGTTTCAAAAAAGCCCCGTGGGCTCAATAACTACCCTATTTTCATTCATCAGTAAACATGTGAGCAACAAGACAGGTAGAAAACTGCATTGTTAGGGGAAGCCGCTCTTGCACACCATTTAAAAATTTATAATTACGACCCTTAATCTTCTTGTGCCCCTAAAGCGCCTTACTTTATACATGCTGTAAAAAAAACATGAGCCTGAGAGATAACACCCCTTAATATAAATTACAATGGCTCGTAGTGATATCTTTAGTTTGTGCACACTTTGGTCAGAGCGAAAATGCACGGTGTTTCATACAAGGAAGAGAGCTCACACTAGTCTACTACATCTAGCCTCTTGAGCCTCCAGCAAAAATATTATCAGCAGAATTTAACCACGACGCCTGGAACGTTACATGTCCCAAACTCTGTTCTTCACGGTCCAATGTTTGTGAATTGAAGACACTGTGAATTGTGAATAGAAGACACGGCATAATTATGGAAGAAGCCACGTGCATCAATTCGTATGTGCGAAAAATCTTACAAGCCAGTGACAAGTGACAACGACATCTGTCATAGAAGCTCTAGTTCATGACAAAATCCCTGGAAACGTATTCTTTATCGGACGTATCTGATTTTTAAATAGAACATTTGCATTTGAGTCCTACAATGTTGATTTGTTAAGTTTACGTGTTGAGTTCTGAATATTTTGGGAAGCAAAAGCAATACAGCTTTAATTACTCGTGCCCTGGGGATGAGGCTTTCGTTCACACGCTACGATCCCAAACCAGTCGTTAAATTTGAACTCCAAAATGTTAACCGCCAGCTTTAGTACGAATGTTGCTCGAGGGTACTCTTGCTTACCCTATAAACCTCCAGATAGGCATATACTCAACATGAAAAGAAAGAGGTTCTGTGTTGCTACACTTTGGACGACATTTATGTAGAGAAGCTTAAGAATCCTGAAGGATGTGAAGAGGGTAAGTCCGCTGTCCACATAGTACGATTGTAGATGATACGAGGCAAAAAGATAAAAAGTTTTCCAGTACTTTTACTTTCTTGCCACTTATAGGGTAAGCAGAATGCAAGAAAACAACCATCAAAATAATAACGCCTTCATTCACTGTTTCACGGTGGCACGAAAAGTGATCAAATTAAACAGAATGCGCGTGGAATCGTCTGAACAGCGGTAACTAAACCACATAAAACGCGGGAAAACGTCAGAACAGCACTCGAATTTACATGAACGTTTCTAAGGTTACAATACTTATGTTTCACTAAAAAGGGGCACGAAACAGGACAAAAATGAGCTGACGGAATTCCAATACGTAGAACTTCGTCCCTCGCCTAACGCACAAGTAATTTTATGTGTAGCGGTTTTTATCCTATGACGGAGGTATACAAGAAAGACTTCTGCGCTTCTGACAGGAATATTTTTAAATTGAGGAACAAAAAGGAAGTGATTTTTGTTGCTTCTGAATGTACACCACATTACTGGGTGTCCATTTACATGTTCATCTTGGTTTGGTCTGCCTAGTAGTCGCACAGCTATATCCCCCCGTATATTCAACGAATGCTTTATTTGAAACCTTGAGCGTTAGCTTATATACAACAAATAACCTCAATACACCAGTTTAGGACGTTAATGAAAAGAGAAAGTAATGTTCGTCACAATGTGAAGCCAAAACATTCTTTCATTTCCATTAGTCTTAAAAGAAAAGGGAATGTAGGCCTTCCCTTTATGTTTAAACTATGTTAAATCGTAGGCACAAATCCTTATGGTAATTACACGAAACTAGTCGATTTTCGTGCAGAGAGCATTCATATCTATCATGAATCGCAGTACAAGAAAACACCTTCTTCCACGTGATGTCCAAGCGAAAATACTATGTTTGCATTAGGTATTTTTCTAGCCCCGCTATACCACAAATGTTTTAAGCACCTTTTGAGAGCTTTAAATAGGGTAGAAGCTTCAAAAAACTATCATTGTAAAGTGTTTATTTACCCAGTCTTATACGATACCTTTTTTATGTTTTTCAAGCTGGTATACCAACAGATACGAGCGTTGAAATGTTGGTCCACGCAAGCAAATGCAGAACCTGTGCAGTGTTTTTTGTTTGGTCCCTAAGAGGTAAGCATAAAGTTGCCTCTTCTTCGCTAGTGAAATAATATTTGGGGAAACGATAAGTCAGAATTCACAAAAACAGTGATTGGAGATTATCCTCAATACCACTAACCTGTACGATGTCGAACTAGGACAAACCTCAGATATGTAACCCACAAGCAACGATAGCAGTTGCCTTTTATACGCCTACTTTCTTGTAGAGAAAAGCTCCACTATTTCGCCCGGCCTAAATATTGTTTCTCTTAAACAGGATGCCACTTCTCATCCCACCTAAATTTATTTGTTCTATAGCTGAACAATCTGCCATACTTGTACTGATTCTGACGCAATTGGGTTTAATCGGAATCCCCACAAGAGTCAAAGTGGAAAAACAAGGGCGCATTCCTCCGCGGTCAAGCTTTAGCTGATTCAGATTAGTAGCACAAAGCAAAGGCGCACCTAAAATTTCTAGATTTCAACGGTGTAAGAACGTGCTTCTGTACTCCACGAAGGCACAGAAAAAAAATGGCTCTGGTTGAAAACCAAGTGAAAGACAGAATGCCCATCGTGTGTCCTATTAGTCTAACCTACCACCCCGGGAAACCGCGAATTTTTATTTTTAGCTGACTTTTCTAAAAAGAAAAGTTTGGTAATTTTGAAGCATTCTGTGTTGTTAAGACCATAGGTGCGATAATATAAACACTCGGTAAATAGCCAAAGTCTCTCCGGTCCCTGAAAAGGCAATTTAGGAGGGTTTAAATGTTTTGTCAGACATTGAGGTTTTACAAGGGCGCCTGCCTTCAGAGCCATTTTAATGCATTAGCCAAACTTTGTAACAGCGAATGCTCAGAGCTTCACAAGAGATTGTTTATGTACTACGTCACGCCTGAAATACCTCAAATACCTTGAGGCATTGAATGGCCAAATAACGCAGAGCTCGCCATCAAGCTTCTGATAAACCTTGAGCTGTTGATAAGTCTTAGTTCGTAGCTCTCAAATCAGAGCACTAGTGTTCGCGTTTGTATGCAGCAGCAGTAAAACACGCACCTTTCCTGAAAAATGCCCAAGGCGACACACCATTTCAAGAAACTACCGTTAAAACACAAAAAAGGCAACATGTTTTTACTAAACTCTTCTTTACACATGGGAAATACAAACTGCACTGGACTAGACGTGTTTACTTGTTCAAAGGAAACTATTTTTGGATCCGAACAATTTTTTTTTCTAGCAAAATAGTGTGTTGGTGCTGATAATCTTTCACCAGAAGATTAAGCAAATAATGGAAACTGCTACGTCAGCTTCTTCAGCCCGAGGAAGGCCACCCCAGGAATGTGCTATTAAAATAGGCCAGACATTCATGCACTTAAACGTTTCATGCTAAATGATACCTGCGCTGTCTTTTAAAAAGCAGAACACGCCAAAAATGGAGAATACGTTTTTTGAAATTGCACAACGGTACCATAAGAAAATGCCAGACGCCAACTTTTCAGCTGTCACAATAATAAGGTCAACTAGTTCGCTCATTTTAGTTTATCAAGCCTTTGCTGCTGCTTTGGTCGTAGGAACGGAAACGAGTAGTTATACCGTGGAAAAATCTATTGTTTTATTACTTCGTTCAACCTAATGTAAATAGAAATAAACAAATAAGTTTTACACAGTTGTCCAAATACTGCTAACACTAGTGCCGACATAGATAGCATCAGCACCCCAAGTTGCAAAACCTAAGCAAGGTGAGTTGAGCGCCCCTCTTGTCCCATCGAGCACCCCTCTTGTCCCATCGATCAAACTTACTGCAGCAACAAACAATAACTGCTTCGCCTAACAACCATAAGTCGTGATTCTTATTCAGACAACTGAGGTCACCGTACGAGAGACGACTGCTTTGTGATCTGTTTTATCAATGACATATCTGACACGAGAACATTTCACGAAAGGTGAGCGTAAGCGTAGGCGCTGCGTCCGGTGAACCTGTTTCAATTAGGCAAAAGCATAATTGACCTTTAATCTTCCTAAATATTAACACACCATTTAGAAATAAACTAAAATACTCAATGTGCATACAACGTTTCTATGTTGAGTCAGGAAATACAAAGTGATGCATAACATCTAAGCAGTGTAATGAAGCTTTTCTGTATCCACCCGTAAAGAAAATTTGTAGCAATCTCTTGCACCCAGCGCATAGCTCTTCGTACAGTGCACTGGTAATTTTCACTGCGTAGGTATCCAACTAAGTTACGTATAGCAGAAGGAAATACCCGGTCTGAAGATCTGGCTCATCGCTTAGTCTTTAAATACAGTGAGGCAGCCACACACATTGTCATTGCGCGACGATACTACTCTACAACACTTACCTTTGCAAGGAAATGTTGCTGTGGCTCACTGTCAAACATTTCCCTAAGTGTCTAGAACAGGAGTCAGTATTTTCTTTCCCCGAACAAGATCGGATGGCCCTTTATTGCAACAATATTAATCAATTTTGTGGCCACGCAACTGTTACAGTTATGTGGTATGCATGTGCAGAGTAATTTGTTCCATGGTTTAAATAGAAGAGTATTTCACACTAAAAAACGAAAACTAGAGCTGAGCAGTTTCACTTGTTATTACTTTTGTGCGTCCTCTTCGAGAATGTATTCGATAATCGAGCTGTATTTGAGAATCGTCACATAAAAACAATAAGTAATATAATATAAGTCAAGGTGGCTCTTTTAGTAAAGAAAATATAATAAACCGTTTACACAAAAGAAAATGCAAATTTAGTAATAAAAACATGGTGTTGTACACCCGCTAAAAGAAGGGACTTCCTCGACCAGAGTTAGGGGAAATCCCAAAGGTGGAGTACGTTTCTGTAAAGGAAAGTTTTCACGTCCACCTAAATCACATCCACCTCAACTTTCCTTGACAAAAACTTACTGCATCTGGAGATTTCCCATAAATCTGGTCGATTAACACCTGTCTTCCACTTCGAGTTGTTGATCAATTCGCTTTCGCGCTACTGACGACTAGCCTCCTGGTTATCTCAGTTGGTAGAGCGACTGCTCCTGTTAAGCAGTGGTCGCGGTTCGAATCCTGGACCAGGACAAATTTTTCTTCAACTGCGAAATTTCCGAGAAAGCTGTATAGCTTTCCTTTGTAGCCGTATGGCTGCATTTAGGTGGACGTGAAATTTTCCTTTACAAGGAACTACCTGTACGATACCGAAAGTCTTGTGGGATTTTGTCACAAGAAGATAATGGTGCAACTGGAAAATCGAAAGCAAATACTTGTATAACAGAATGTAGTGCAAATGTTGTAGACCGAAGAATTCTGGGGCAAGAATAGATAGTGACACACAGGACAAAAAGGCCTTACCGTGCAATAAAATCCACACGACATGTGAACTGCTGATACCCTGCAAACAATTCCAAGGCCGTTTTTAATAGATGGATCAGCAGAAAGGAAACCAATACTAATTCAAACTATTGGGTAGTTGCCTCTTCCATCGAAAACGCTTTGATCGTTTAGAGTAAAAGATAACATAGTGGTGGGGTGATTTAGAAGTTTAAGGCATTAGTTCACAGTTAAATTTTTGGGAAGCAATACACCGCTGAGTGGATACCGCAAAATATTAATACTGCCATGCATATTTTGATCCCAACATTTAGGCGGGGGAAGGCACTGGTGCGACCTTAGGGTGAAGCACAGAGTTATCAAGCGCCCGCCTACACAGGACTGCATTGACGCGTTCTTGCGTCCTCCGTGCAATGGGAAAAAAACTCTACTTTTCACCGACTTGTGCCGCATATAGAAGGTACGTATTTTCACTGTAATATCCGAAAAAACTCCCAATGCTGGGCTTACTTATAGAGATGTATGACAGAATTACACACAAAAATCATTACTTTTTCTTGTTGTTTCAATTTCATTCTTTAACACCAACGGCATTTTTAGAATTATTTGTTAGGTAATCTACGCCCAAAGCGGTCAAGGTGAACAATATAGACTATCAAGTTTAAATGCATTTCAAGTGACCAAAATGTTGAAATGAATTACTAAAGGTTTCTACGAATCTGGATAAAAAAAATGTAGAAACCTTGAACTTATAAAGATTTTTTGGTCAATTTTTGTTAGCCCATTGGCCTGAGTATCGCGAAATTCGCTGTTGTAAAAATATTTATGGACTAAATATAATTTCTATAGTATAGCATCATCACTACAGGTATTTGATCAACTGCCACTTCAACCGTGACCCACCGAATAAAAAGAACCCGTACCTTTACTTAGTGAAAAACACACTCCTCGGCTTTCGTGTCTGATAAAAGTGGCCATCCTCATCTAAATATTATTTCTGTTTGAAGTCAATGTTTTATTAGGAGCAACGTTGCCACCGCAATAACTACTTTTCACTCGGGTAGCGTATTTATATGTGACTGCGTAGCACTAATGTAACATTTCAATGCAAATATTCTAATGGTAGAAAAAACATTTACGGGCAGAAATTAAGCGAAATATTAAACTGAGAGTAGATGGGGCTTCAAGTTCTTGACGTAAACTGTGGTTTTCTGTATGAAATACAGCCGTTACGGTATACATATAGTTGTTGTGAATATCATTTTCATAATTTCGGTATCTTATTGGTCTAAGTGGAAGAACCTCGAATCATACTTTTAGAGATGGTTTGTTACACTATAAGCCTGTGAAAGCGACTATTATACTGCTGTTTTATTTTTACAGTTATACGTTTCTCAGCGTGGTAGATCTGGGACAGCAGGTCCTAGACCACTGCGAAGTATTACTTTGAAAGCATCGGTTACCTCATTAGGCCGAAGATACGGCGCAGTTGCATTGGCACAGGATAGACTGTTGCTCACAGACGGTATACAGAATGGCCAATGGCTAAAATAACGAAAGGTATCAGACGTACTTTCACATTAGTAAGAACGTGAACGCACAATACCTCTCGGTCATTCTGTATTTATGCTGTTCATATTTTCGTTGAACTTACCCACCGCACCCGTCACGGTATAAACAGCTCCATGGACAGTACTAACCAAAGCTCCTTCCTCGCGTCAGCGTTTGCACGAGGCGCCCTGTGTGCCGAGGCGCCCTGTGTGTTCCTTCCCCTTGTAGTTCCTTCACCTGTCAAGGTGGCTTCTATTGCACGTGATGCTGTGGCCCACCTGCTTCAGCCCTGCTGTTTCTCCTTTTCTGTGCTGGCTTTCCGGTTCGCGCTTTATTTATAATACCTCACAATTTTGGGAATCTTTCACGAAGCATAACCATTACTTTTTCCTAAACATGGGTAAAATAGCGCAAATGTCGGACTGATGTTTACACTAGCCCCTGCACAAAACACGGAAGAAATGAACCCCACCCCTGCTACTGCTGTGAGAGTCTATCTTATGAAAGGTGGTCCTTGTAAATGTCTTCTGACATAAGACCCTTGAACACGAGTTGGATACATCTAGGAACACTACCATTTATAGTAGGAACATGCATTACGCGAAACCGGGAATAATGGGGATAAAATAAATGTAGGATAAATGGCCTCGGTCTACAGTGTGACAAACACCATAAACCTAGTAGACTCATGGCTGCAGGGAGAAGAAAGAGCAGCAAGGGAACATATTATTAGTACGTTTAGTGAACCTCTTGCAGTGTTGTCTACAAAAGTGTGCTGAATGTATATACATCGGGCTGCATACGTAACGTGACCATGGAAACTAGGGAAGTTTAATTTAAATGAGTAGGAAACAATTAATCGATAAAATCCCCTGAATCCTGGATTACTTTGGTGAATGAGGAGGTCGGCCCAAACAATAGGATAAAGACGATGTATGTTAGTGTAATCCTGAGAAATAATTTTGGCGGTAGAGATTCCTCACAAAATCACAAAAAGCAAAACAATTAAAACGATAATATTTCGTAGAGTACTCTAAAAGGTCCTAGCCAGGAGAGTTCCAGGTCACATGCGCTTGTATAAATGACGGTGAGCTGGAACACATGCACTAGCCGTTCGTGCGGTCGCGTCCGAGAGATGAACCGGCATTGTTAACCGTGCTATCGCCTGTAGAGTAAGGTTGCTGTGTCATTGAAGTTGCAGAGACGTCGCTAAAGAGCTTTTAGGCTAAAAGGAGACTGTGTCTCGGACACATGAGGTCCGATGGGCGTTGGCGAGATGCCATTAAATCTACGATCGCTCGCTCGCTTTTTTTCCCTGCCACGGAATTCCCCGTCCCTTCTGCTTCTTTTCCGTCTCTTTGTCTCTCTTTGTGACCAGGTGCTCTTCATCAAGTACGACACACGCTCCGCACTCTTCAATTATATGCCGCGGTCGACTCTTCCTTCAATAAGAGCGCCTCTTTACACCTCCTCATACAGTAACCAAAACCTTTGAAGTTTGGCACTAATTTTCACTATTTACTTTTTGTGTTTTCTTTCAAACAAACAATTTTTTATCTGTTTTTGATGCGCTTCTCCCAAAGTCTATTCCGGTGTTTAGAAACCAGACGATTCCTCATTGTGTTTATGCAACCTCCTTGTGGCCCATTTTAGGTAGATCTTCGGCATTGCTGTCGTAGGGGTTTCAACAAAGTGTTTTCCATTTCCCACTCACCTGACAGCGCGATATTATTAACTACAATAGCTTCTTGCGATGCCCACCCTTTCTGATTACATCGATTTAATTGCGGTTGCGCCCGGTTCTCCGGGCACTTACATTAGCTCTCTAACAGTGCGGCGGGACTACAAACCCGTAACGCGCGGGATCTCAATTGCGAGGGGGGGGGCTGAATTTTTCTTAGAATAGTGTTTCCGAGCTTGGTCTGATACTGTTTACATAAAGCCTTTGTATAAACCCATTATCTTCCCCACTTAGTGCACGTCAGGGTGTTACTGCCACGGTGCATAGTGATAGCCTGGCGTTCGTGAGGGCGGATTACGAGAAAGAAATCTCGGTACCTCGGCAGGGCAGTGGTGGCTGCCGTACCCAAATCACAGCCACCAAATATAAAACTACGCATTACACAAAATGGTGATACTGTGTCGCAACATTTTCGTCTAAATTACTGCTAGCAAAGCAATCAGGCTTGGTGAATTTCTGACAAGGACATGGTAGAGCAGGCACATCCACTCAGGTCAGTGGTATGTAAAAACTTGTGCTCAGTTAGGGAATCACTCCGACGTAGTTATGGGCAGCACTTTACCCTCAACTGCGGTACTACATTCCTCTCCAGCCTGTACCGATATCGGCCCTTTCCTTACGATCTGCATTTTTTTTCATCTTGCACTAGGAACATGCCTTTTACCTTCGTTGTCACGTGCTTAAAACCGTTTCCTCGTCTGGTGTTCTTTACGCTGTCTCATCGCTGACCGGCCTCATAGTGCCTTTTACGCCACGCGGGTTTGATTCGATGCTCTTTGTGTGCTTTTAGGGGCGAACCACTTATGAGACTTAGGCTGACTGAGTCTCATGTCTCATATAGTCATGGTACACTAAAACACCTAAACGCTAATTTCTAAACGCCTTGAACTAGAACCGCGTGCTGTGGCGTGCGACACGAAGACAAATTACAGCTAATCTGTATCTGATTTATTGCTTAAATCCAGTTCAACGCAAGTGAGGGCACCAGCGTTTCAGCAAGCACGCGATTGCTCCTCCCATAGGCACTCCAAAAGCGCCAATTAGCCCGCGGTGTATGGCAAGAGAGGCGCTTACAGTCTTTAATGCACTTGTACCCTGTATGCATCGCCCCGCCCAGGATTCCCGTTGGTGGAGACCGCCCTGTTTGTTTACGACATGACGCTGTGGGTCTGCAATTTTGAGGTACTAATTTAAAGTTGTGGACTTTGATATATTGTTCTCAGCGAGCTATGTGTTGCTATATAGAACGGAAACGTCGAGTTCAGGCATTCGAAATTTCGCGTCTGTCGCGACTGGCCTTACTTTTACAGCGGCATTGCCTCCATCTCTAAAATCCTCCGAAACATGTTGACCGCAAAACCTCACTCTTCCTCCTTCAAAACCATTTTTCTTATTCTGCACCAAGTACTCGAGACATCTTCAGAACATGCCTCCTGAACAGTGAAAATCACTCTCACTGGCTACACCCGCACACAAATTACAGAACGCAGCGTATTTTATGACGACGTGGCAAGGCCGACTTTGTGGAGACGAAATGAGGCATGTCACGTCGTGTTATATGAAAGGGTTTTGATAGAAGAGACTGAGCTTTACAATACAACATTGAAAATCAAACCGGATAGAATCTCTAGATCACCAATAGAAAAAGTTCTACATGAAGTGTTTGGGCTCAGGATTTAAGGTTTAAGGTTTAAGGTTTAATGTATTTAAGGTTGGGCAATGACTCCGGTGCTGTTTCAATTGGCTGTGGAGTGGATTGCAGTGAACCGAATGTCCTGTCCTGTATGCTGCCTGGTGCAGAAAAGCTACTGCATTGCTCATGCCACCACGTCGTCACCAGTCTTTCAGAAGGTTGTGCCTCGGCGTTGAGGTTTTGCCCGTGTTGTTATCCAGCGAAGAGCTCACCGATCCCTTCCTGCACCCATTCTACTTCCATCGACTTTTTCTAGTTTTTTGCTTTTCTGCTTTCTTGACCACGCCCTTTTCCCCGACATAAGCACCAGGGCCGTCCTCTTTACTTCTTTTCCATGTGAAAGGCGCCTTCCCACAGCCCTCTTTGCTTGGGTATGCGACTGCTCTTTCTGCCAAATTTATAACGAAATCGTGGATAAACCACCAAGGGAGGATATTACATTTACTGCGAAAAAACATATGGAATAGATTAGCGCAGGCTTTGTAATCACAAGTTCAAAAAATATCTGGGTGCAATACATATTTTACACAATTTTTACGCCGAAGGAGCCTTTACCAGAAACATGTAGTCTGTTTCTCGTAAAATATTCAAGGAGAGGGTGGGAACGGGGACTTTTACCTTCTGTACCACTGGCTGAGCGAACAAATTGCATTTCCATGTTGTTGACATTTCTACTAACACCGCCACTATTTTTTTTCGCCGAACGCAGAAACTCAAACTGATATGTGAGTACGTGAATCCTAGTTAGGCTGTGTTCATTTGCAGAGTTTTGACTAGCGGGGTTTAAGTTTACTTTTCTGATAAACTTGAAAATATAGGCCTAAGACCCTGGCCGTAAGCGTCACCTAGTGCTGTTCTTCTGCAATACGAATGGTAGAATTGTGATTGCTTGAATAGTAGAACATTTTTTGTCAGGGAGCGATTGTGTTTATCTGTGATATCGGCAATATATCAGAATAAAAAATAATATTAGAAAAGAAATTTACGACTCTTTTCAACGTTACCAGAGCTGAAGTGGGTGTTATTTGGCGCTGAATAGATAATGTGGAAAAGCGTTCCAGCTTTTAACAGAAAACGAGGCAAAAAAAACTGTACAGTAAGATGTCGCTGTCATTCTTCATTGTTTTTATTCCTTTTCACGGTATCGTGATCAAACTTTCTGTTAGGGTTCGATTTGTTGTTGGGTGAGTTATAGTAAAACAAATTATGGTTTGTTTTAGTACCTCTCGACAACACGGGCAGTGTTAGACATCACAGTACGCCGGAAAGCTGAAGACTTGTCGGCTTCCTGAACCTTTATCAATTTTTTTTTCGTCTGCCTATGCAAAACACCAAGGGTAAACATTTTGCTGTAATACACAAAATAGCATATCTGTATTTCACTGAAATTTCTAAACCGCTTTCTTGCAGCATTATTTGGTAATAAAACTGCCCTTTTTTTCTTACTAGGTCCACATCATTTACTTTGGAATCGGTATTGTTTGTCACAAAGGTGGTTTTTATAAATTTTTACAGTTCTTGATGCCGAGAATATACCCCAATTTTTATTTTTTCAGAAGGACCATCTCAATGGCGTTGACGTATCTGCAGAGTCAATAATGACAAGTTTTTTGCAAAACTTTGTTGCTAACGAGGTGTTTGAAAGAAGGCAGTAAAGTGTCCAGTTGATCACAAGCGGTTTTTTTGTCGTCTGTCACAAGAAGTCACAAAAAGAGAAGATTGCACGGGGGAACGTGTGTAGCTGATGTGTTTATCCTGCAATAACAAGAAACTGTATGCCCGTCTGCCAAAATAATGCCTAAAACAAAATGGTTCGTACTCAAAAATAGCACCTGCCCAATGTCTACAACAAACACAATTACAGTCGTAGTCGTGTGGGGAAGGTGAACCGCCCAGGATTCCCTAGTGGACGGGTCTAATGATCAGTGGACAGGTAATATTGATCGTAGGGCGAATGATGAAACTCTACCCAGGGCAGTATTGTGGCCATAACTGTATCTGGAGAACGCGGCTTGCACACAAGTTGAGTCGTATGTCGTACACACGTGCAAACGGCATAGGTGCCCATCGCCTCGGGAACCGATGTACAGATCATGGGACCATCGTCTGTCTTCGAAGGGCAAAAAGCGTTGGTAGGCGTAGCATGGACGCGGCTGGTAATCACCGACCATCACTGTGGGGCCCATCTATGAATTAGTTTGCAGTGCGCCACAGTTGCCACAAGCGCTACAGTCTTCGAACGCTTCATTAATAAATTGCGTGTCGACTTCGTGGGTTGATGCGGAGTTATCCTTGGCTTACGCGCACAGACCCTCTCTGAGTAATTCTCCCTGAGAGTGTTCCTAGTGCTACGTTATACCTCCACCCTCTTTTTCTTCTTTACACTTTCTAAATCAATTTCCTTGTCATATAAACATGGCTTAAGAGGTACCTAACTCTGAGTAGAACCTGTCGGTGCACTTTTTTCTTGCAGCTCAAGAATGTTCCGGCTGCAGAAAGTTGCAGCTCCAGCATTTTTACACATGTTGCAAAACTCAATTGCCTCATTTACTCCTGATGGAAGGGAATTGTTTCGGCTCCTAAAATGTGTCCCTGAAACAAAACAGTGCTCAGCGCACGGAGGAAAATCATTTTTTGTTGCATTTGTTTTCTCATACCATACCTTAATTAAAAACATTTTTGTACAAGGCGTGGGTCTATCACAAAGGTTCAAATTGAAAATTTAGCTTCCTAAGTTTAGAAAGCGCACCATAAAAAAAAACGTAACAATTACACTGCTCGCGCTGTACGCTGCAGATCCATTTCTGGAGTATATCGCGTTGTTGCGGAATGCTAGAGAATAATTTTGACCACGTTCATACCTGTAACGAGTTTTAAAATATCGACAAAAGCGTTTATTTTCGCCACTACTCACAAAACAGCCACAAATTGCGCGATCCACAACAAACGCCAATCGTTTCTGAGCGCCCTTGGGTTTCGCTAATTTGTGTTGTAAAAGTTTGCTTCTTGCTTGCCTCGATCGTCCTCTAGACGTTTTGCCGCTGAATCAATAGACACTGATGTATCTTTTAACTGTTGTTTACTTTGTTTTTCTACTTTACGAAGCTCGCTACTTGAAAGCGCAGTGTATAAAAAACCAATGTACTGTCACTACCTGCTCGCAACAAAAACCAACAGTGACGCAATTTTATCTGTTATTTTGCAAAAAAAATGCTGCTATCAAAGCATCTGCTGTTATATAACTATACCACATTCTGGTATGCCATGGCAGCAGGCAGCAGGGAATTTAAGTTTCCAGTGGCAAGTAAAGGATAATTAGGTGGGTTGTACTTGGTCTGCAAAAATGTTTTTTAGTCTTGGCTAGCTTGAAGCCAAAAGGCGTTGACAATGGCCAAGCTCACACGCTGATTGATTGATTGCTAGATTGATTGATTGATTGATTGATTGATCGCTTGATTGATTGATTGATTGATTGATTGATTGATTGATGGATTGATGGATTGATTGATTGATTGATTGATTGATTGATTGATTGATTGATTGATTGGTTGAAGCATTCATTCATTGATTGTGGATTCAATACAACGACGCTACTCAGGCGATGAGGCGCGCTGGAGTGGAAAGCGATGTATTACTTTGGCCAGCTGGGGATTTTTAACGTGGGCTAGAATCTCTAACACACGGGTGTTCTTGCTTTTGCAACCATCAGAAAAGCCGCTGTCGCTGCCGGAAATCGAACCCGCATCTTCGGCGTAAGCAGCACAATTCTTTAGCTACTGAGCCGGCGCGGCGGGTCGTGCTCACACTCTGAGGTATACCTTAAAGTGCATATAGACGTAGGTGTTCGTCATTTTCCGGGTGGCGCTCTTTATTTTAAACTTACGCCTTTGAGTAGATAATTTTTAACACGTCTTCGTTACCAGGGACCATCTAGGTTTATGCTTTTAAGCAAGTAGGCTCTGAATTTTCGGGTTCAGATTTTCCGAGTTTGCGGGAAGGTTCTTGACGAACTGCCGAGGGTGGCGATATAGTTATCGTTTCACCTCCTCGACGCACTTCATCTACGCACCTACTAGCAGGATCCACCGGTCATCACGCCTCACGCTCATGATTTTGGCTTGGTTTGCGAAACCGAACACCAGTTATATCCAGAACTTCATTAGGGTGTATAACAACATAAGCGCTCACAAACAGTTGGAATGAAAAACAAATCTATAACGCGCCTATGAAATTATAACTACATTTTTGTTCTTCTGGGGGAAATTCAGCTTCGGACGTTTGAGAATGAAAGCCCCCACAAATCATTCGCCGATTCAATGGGTCGGCAAACAGCCGCAAATGCTGAGTTTAAGTCATATGCTTACACCTGAAATAAGTGCTTTGTCGGCGTCTTGCCTGTGTACCAGCTGATTATTCCCCAATAAGGCCGATGGAAAATAAATACAATGCGGAACGGCAAAATTGCTTAAAAACAACTGAAAAATTTCGCGCACTCGAAACCATCACATTCTGACAATTTACACTTCAACCGCAGTACTTTAAGTCGAACATCCATAGTGAGGGATCCCAACATCGACACGCATTGTGCTAGTTATATTCTGCAGGCGACATTGTTGTGTAGAAAGGAGAGTGGACAAATCCCAAGTGCCACAGGCAAGCCGCCAATCCTCAGGCAAGAGGCAAGATATGCAATCATTTGGGGTTCAAAGATCCACAGTGGGGGCAGGCAACATCGGCACACAGTGCTAGAATTTTATACAGCCCACGACACTTAGTTTACCAAGCGGCGCAGAGAAATGGCCCATCTGGTTTTGTTTCTACAGATTTTTAGTTCTCTAATAAATTTGCCGAAAAAATCAATTTTTTTTTAATCTCCGTGAATAGCAATCAGTGAAGCTGGTCTGGATCCATGGACTGCAATAACTCTCTTGTGCGAATGGTAATACTTTCCAGCCTTTTGATGGAATTTATTTTTGAAGGAATGGATATACGTTCTCAGCACAAAGACAGGGTCTGTTCGTGTTGGTACTATGAAGCGCTGTTATTGAGAGCTAACTTGAATTTCAATGCAATTTCTCTCGGTACTGCATATTTTTAAAAAGTAATAGAACTCGGCGTAATGTTGGAGTCGCCTTTGTGACCTATTGTTTTTTTTTCATTTGTTTAAGGTAGTTACCCTAAAAGAACCCTACAGCTGTTTCTCTGCCCATAATGCCTTCTCAGGTGACCGTGTGTGGAACGCAGATGATAATTTTGTAAGGTTTGCAAATTTACTGTGAAATAATATTGATATCTTAATGTACTAGGCGGCCTGTTAGCATGTTCTCTGTAGCTGATTGTATTGAATTATGTTATCGAATAGCTTCGAATAAACAATGGTTGCAGCTGTCTCTTAAGTATCCGTACTTTATCCGTAGCAGCAGATGGTAGCTCTGCAAGCGTTTATATTTTTACCTCTCCCTAACCAATCATCACAAGTAAACCAAACTTTCCTCAATGTATACCTGTGGTAATCCTGGCGGGCACTTTTTCATCAAAAGTTTAACCTATCTTTTTCGATGGAAGCTACAGATCACTCACCAAACTGTTAGCTTTGCTGCAAGATTTCGAAATATTTGTTGACGCGGCCGTGTCTGTGGACAAAATTTCCAAATATAGTCATGGGCAGCAACGCCGTTTAAAGACAAATATACTTGCACTGGTAGTCGAGCTATCCACTGGCGCACCCGCAATATTGCAAGTAAACTTTGTGGCTATGGACCCGCTCGGTTATTTGGCTAAATTCTTGTCGACGAAACCAAAACAAATCACTTAGACGTTGTTACTCGCGACTGAATGGTTCTTCAATTCGTGCTGTAAAAACCTCCAGTGACCATCGGACGAATGACGCATCCTATTTTATGTGGACGGCAATTGGCGATGTGGTAGCGATTTTTGCATGATGTAAGTGTTTCGAATCATTCAAAACTTTCTGACCAACCGGAATAAACTTTCTGACCAACCACATCCCTATTAGCGTGTTTTCTTCGCGATTCTGACTTAGCCGGGTAACACAGATGACCGTTATGCAATAGAAGGTTCGAGGTGTACCTAAAAAAGCGAGCTTAAGTAACTAAACTCAACGTAATGCGCTGAAGTGGAGAATGAAGCACTGGCTGCGGAAGTTTTTTCCAGAACCAAGTGGAGGGGTGCAGGCAACTGCTGCAAGAAACACAAGTTGGTGCTGATCAAATAAAAGTTTGTTACAAGATTGGTTGTCGTGCTAGCTGATACTAACAATAGGGCGGAATGAATATACCCACCCAAAAAATGCTTAGCCTTTAGCTATTACAGTGTTTCGAATGAACAGCCTAAAGCTGTTCCCTTAATGATGTACCGGAGGTGCTGCTACGGATACGAGAATTGTGATGTGGAAATAAAAGTTATTCAAGGCAGAGCGCAAGAACTTAAACGGGGTTCTGCGCGATTCCCATCCACGCATTCTCTGCTGCGAGCGTTCCTTACAGTCATTTATTCTGTGTACTACATATCTTGGGCACAAAGCAAACATCGAAACAAAACTAAACACTAGCAACTTCTTCGTACTAACCAGCGTCTATACAAGCATTTGTGAATGCTTTTCCTGGAGAAGAGCTAGTCTTTGTTCGAAACAAGAAATATCCCTGCATTGCTCACATTACCAGCCTTCGCCTGCACAATGGGTCTTGCAAATGAGAGCCTCTGAGTGACTGCTGTGTTGACAACATGACCATACGTTTGTACGCACTACCTGTACCTCTGAACAATCTTTTAATTAACGAAGATTTCATGCGCCTCCCTAACATTTAAATTACTGTAGCCCTGGCTGTCAAATTTAGATGTTACCCCTAGTCAGTGAGCATACCTATCTTATGTCGTAACATGGCCTTTCCAAAGGGATTTATAGGGCCATATTGATAAAAAGGGGCGCAGCGTTTCCGTGCAATATTGTTTAGGTGACCTTATTAAAGCAATATTTTCAAAGCAATTTAAGTAGCTGTAAACAGGGCCATCGCGCGAAACCTGAATCGGGTTGCGGCTTGTAGGGGGCACTTTACTGTTGCCCCCTTCCCCCCCCCACTGGCATGGGCGCTCCTGCAGGCGATTGATTCGAAGCGATCCCAGCAGCTAGCTTAACTGGTGGCCGCTCTCCGTCAAATTCTTTCTTATCGCAAAGGTTAATACCGTGCAGATATATGATCTCCGCTTGCACTTCTGCCGAGGATGGGGATCTTTTTAGTAATTCTCGCACACCACGGTATTTTCTCTCGCAGGTTTAGGTGTAACCTATTTCTCGGAATCGCCAACTTTCTGACGAGCGGCAGAACAGTCTGCTCCGCCTGCATGTGTCATTCTATGCGGCTAACGGTGCTGCTAACCACGCCATGCATCTGACCGAAAATTCAAGGATGGTCCGTATGGCTTCGCAAGTACGACCAGCATGCGCGTCGTCCGTATTTGCGTGCAGAGAGAACTTTATTCTGTTCATTCCGGTAAATTTTGCGCTGTCAACTCGAAAATCGGCAATCTCAGCTTAATCACGGCCAGCGTCAGCAGTGTTGTTTGCAAAAAGGCACAATGAAGGACGGCAGCAAGAAATATTAACAATGAAATATATTTCAGACTGATAACTCTAGAAAATGGCTCTCAGTTAGGCGTATTCTGGGTTCTAGACCCACGTAAGGGCGTCGAAACGCCGGAAGTGTGAAGGTATAGTTGATTGAGCGGGTAAGCTTCGTAGGCGACAATACTTTTGTGGTCTAGTATCACCTATACAATTAGAACAAGGCCTCGAGCCTATTATGTAGGGTCCTACAGAAAGCCCACTGTGCAAAATGAATCGAAAACTAGTTTGCCTTCGATGGATCTATTTTTGGTCTTTCTGCCGCACATTGATTTGAGCGTTGGCAGATGTTGACTAGATGGAGTTGCATTTTTACCATGCAATGAAAATTGACCGAACAGCTTGGCTTGTTTTCTATTAACAAGTTCTTAAGCGCTGCTGCACCTTTTTAAAGTAAATCTTCAAAATGTAGCTAAACAAGGTCGATGTTCACCAGCCTGTGTTTGTGTTTGATGGTGATGCTAATACTGCTTGGCTCTAACCTTGCGCCTATAAATTCCAGAACTGCATATTTTAACAGCAACTTCTATAAACGTTGTTAGCTGGCACAAAATCTCGAAGGGCACATTTTTACTCACTCGAAATTGATGTAATTATCTGTGACGTTCTCGTCCACGGTGAATTAAAAAAAGTACCGAAAATCCTTTGGTATCTCTGGCGTGTGCCTATGTGTCCTGTGACCTGTGAGTACAATCTTGTCAATGCAAGGTTATGGCATAATACAGCATGTACTTGGAGTAAAGATCGTTTCCCCGAAGTCCGGTGTCGATCAGGAACCCAATCGCCCGGGCTCCGTTTGATTTGGCAGCAGGCTGGCTGGGCGATGGTGTTAAGTTCTTGAAGACGGCGGTCGAATTGACGAACTCGAGGCGTTGAGGTTGAATTAAATGAAACGAAGGGTTTATGTGCAGCTATTTACAGTGGGAAAACTGGGTACATGAATAATAAAGGAAAAACTGCAAACTTAAGCTAGACGCTAGCTCCGAGTGCTCACAAATCACTCGAGCTCCACAACTTCGTCTAACTCTCCTATCCTCGGAGCGTACACAAACCGCTGGAGAAACCACGGCCGATCTCGCCGCAATATCCGTCTAGTTGCCCGGTGCGGCGCTGCACCCTAAACATCCGACGTGATCCTAACATCGACTAGGGGGCTCCTAAATCCCAACCTAGCGTTAACGGTCGAGACTCCTTGTCCCGCTGGGAACTGCCAGCTCAGCCCTCAGACAAGAACCATTTCCAATGGCCAAGTTCGGCCTTATGAAACCTCGAGATCACACTCTCTCGGGAACGCCCCTGTAGCGTTCGTACACGCGTATGGGAGTGCCCAAATTCGCGTAGACAGCTGTCACTCAGTACGCAACGGAATATTCTTGAGGCGCCGCCACGTTCGAGTCAACGGCACGCCCGAAGCCGAGCAGGTTCGTGAGACCCCGCGGGGTGAAAGCGAAAGACGGCGAGAGTGCGTTATGCTGACCAGTGCGCGACACAGTGGAGACTCGTACGGAACTCATCCCGACGCCGGTAATCCCACCACCCCCGCGCGTCAGGCAGACGTTCCCGGAATCCGGCGGGAACGTCTGCTTTCTGCTTTCTCAATGGGGGATTATCCTTGCGGTATGCGGTGGGCCAGACGATCCGTCTCCCGTGCGCGCCGTGACGAATTAGCGGTGGTTGCAGCGCAGTGTTGGCAGTACTACATCGCCAGACAGAGCGGCGGGTTCCCACGCGCAGCCCGGGCGCATGGCTGCTAATCTCATAAGTGGACCTTACAACTCCCCCCTTTAAGAGGGTTACTGGACCTATTGGTTCAGTCAATCCGAAAAGAATTTAAAAGAGCCACTCGTCTCATCTCTCCTACATCAATAACAGCGTAACAAACAAACAAACAAAAACAGCGGAACAAACAAACAAAAAAAAAATGGAAGGAGCTAGGTATAACCACAAATGAGCCCCCTTCTATTTCTGCAGTTCAGCTGATCCGAACTCTCTCTCACCAAAGCTACAAACACAACCTATTCACTAGCCGTTCAACAGGGATGGAATACTCTAGCAAACCGGAAACACCCCAGAAAATTGCTAAAAACACTAAGTGCGGGTAAAAAGAAATTGGGTCGTGTCTCCGGGGCGCGTAAACGCCACGAACAACGAGACAGCTCAACCTGTAACACTGATGCGCGCTATTACTGCAAACACGCACACACATTCCGGCACTCGACAACAAGAACAAAAGGAATAAGGACTGGCAAAGAACACGGGCAGTTTAGCAGTCAACAAAAATAATACGTTAAGAAAGTTTGCATTTTCACTATGCGCAGGCACGAAAATGTCCTCTTTGACGGCGTAGCCTGATAACGTTTCTTCAAGAATGTTCGGCTGTGCTTTCGCTCAAAAAGTTCAGTTCTGTGCGCGGATCGATCAATTCGGTGCACGGATCGAGCACTCAAGGCCTCTCGTCGCGCACAACCACGGCACACACACACTCCACAGACGAAAAAGGGCAGGTGAACGGTAACGTTTACGTTCGTCGTGGTGGTGTCAAGGCTTGGAGGCAATTCAATACTAGCCCCCCCCCAAGCAACAATCTGAAAGCAGGGGAGTGCATTCGCGTACTTCCAGCCCCCTCTGCAGATGATCCAGACCACGTGGCGTTGCAATGTCAACGCAAGTCTCGACAATTTAACCCCATGAGGCGAACACAACTTCGGGGAAAGCGGAGTGGTATCACAAAATGCGTCCCCGTTTCCTGCCCCATAGACCACGCGGCCATGCCTCTCCAATGCCCCAACGTACGACAATGCCGCGTGCTGACGGCTTGAGCGAAGGGTTGGTGCTGGAGCGGAATGGCGGCCGGCGAACGCGACGACCTTCTCAGGATCATTCTTTCCCTTACGCACAGACTGCCCCACAACAACAACCTCACAAGCACCTGTCATTACCAAAAACCGCTCGTTCACACTCGGTGCATTCTGAGCAGCGGCCTCACAAAGACAGTTTTTGGCTCTCCCAGCACGCACTCATCCTGGCACAACTCAGAACTAGGGCCTGTGACACACTGCCAGGTTGCAGAACTTAATGCGTCAACCCATCCAGCGCGTCTCCCGACTAAATCTCGGTAATGGCCGCAACCAACACTAAAGCTACGAAGCTCTATCTCAGACACCGGTTTCGCGAGATCGCCGATTGCGTCTCGTTCCTCGCTTTCAACTGTAGCTGCCTCCTCAAATGGTTTTTCCCTCTCCTTCACAACCTCCTCGGGAGCTCTCATTCTTGGTTTCGCAGCCTCTACGCCTGCGTTTTCGTGTTCTCCATCGGCCTTCTCGCTTACACTCTCACCATCAGGACTACCAAATCCACGCGACATTCCCGTATCGTTCCTACCCTCTGCAAACGTTCTGAGCTCTTTATCTTCCGTCTTCTCGTGTTCTCTCGCACTTCCTCTTCCATTTTCAACATGTTCACCCCAGTCTACCTTCTCAGCTCCATTATCCGCCTTTAACTCCTGCTTTTCCTCAGCCTGATTGTCAACTCCGTCTCTTTTTCGCTCAGTCTCGTCACATGCTTTCGCGTCTTCTAACTCCTTTCTCTTCTGGGCGAGCCCCTGAACGCCCGACACGGAGTTCGCTTTCTCCTGCAACTCTCTAGCGGAATTGGGAGCGCTGCGGGACCCAAG
The DNA here is from genome assembly GCA_013339765.2 of Haemaphysalis longicornis. Classification (NCBI taxonomy): domain Eukaryota; kingdom Metazoa; phylum Arthropoda; class Arachnida; order Ixodida; family Ixodidae; genus Haemaphysalis; species Haemaphysalis longicornis. The sequence goes on along the minus strand of JABSTR010000587.1, from coordinate 18,256 downwards.
GCTTTCCTGCGCGAGAGTTTCCTCCGGTCCACCGATTAAAATCTGGTACTGCCCGTGCCAGGACGTCCAGTATGCATTAGCGCAGTGTCTAGTGCAAAAGAAACTGGCGGCCCTACACCCCCGACAACGGGGCTACCCCTTGACTCTGCTCCCATACCGGACACGCTCTCTGGGATGCTCCGCGTGCTCGCTTCCCTTTCAGAACAGCTGTTCCCAGCTGAGACACTCGCTTCCTGTGCGCAGCCATGGCCGCTTATCTCGTTCTCACGCGGCTCCAAATTGAAAATCGGGCTGCCCCCATTTAACATTGCTGTCAGTGCATAACTGGGCCGGCTCGACGGGTTCTGCCTTATGCGCTGCAGCTCCATCCCCAAAACTTTGCCCGCGAGGCCGCTCGTCAGGTTCGAGAATCGCCTCATTACACCGCTCTACGGCATCACCGGCCGCGCCTAACTCATCGCTCCTCCTCCCAATGCCCATCTCCACGCGTTCGACATCGGCGGAAGTGCTAGCCTCGTGTAGGGAGTCACGGCTGCTTGCTTTGTAATCGCAATGTACAACCTTCAAACACTGGCCGGAACCATTCAACTTCGCTGTTGCTATACAACTAGCTGGGTCTGTGCCCCATTGTTTCTGCTCGTGGGTGTCCGAGTGCAAGGGCATCTGACTTCTCCGCTCCAGCTCCAACTCATACCTTCGCAACCGCTCTTCAGATTCGAGCTTCAGCTTTTCCATGCGCTTATTAAATTCTTGCGCTGCTTTTCTCTCTCGTTCGAATTCACGCGCTCTTTTCTCCTCTCGCTCTGCCGCTTCGCACTCTTCTTTCTCCTTTCGCTCTTGAAACTTCAATTCCATTCGCCTAATAATCATTACTTCGGACTCCGCTTGGATCACCCCTTCTGCCGCTGTTCGTCCTTGAGGTGGTTCCTCATGCGTCTGACCATTTCCGTCTCCTTCCGCCATGTTCGCCAGAATGCTCCGCATGACTACCATGCAACCCCAGACTCAGCCTACACCGCCACAACGAAGCGCAAGAAATCCCACTCACCCGCACCTCCGGTGGTCGGCTGCCGCGTCGTTGGCCCCGTGCGCTGGTTGGCTCTGCCGCTCCACTCCGTGCGGAGCTCGGCTGCCGCCGCTGAAGGCGGGCTTGCGTCTGCTTGCTGCCGCTGGTTGTGGCCTGGTGGTTTCTTCTGCCAAATCCTGTCGGCTGCGCCAGTAAAGATCGTTTCCCCGAAGTCCGGTGTCCATCAGAAACCCAATCGCCCGGGCGGCGGTTGATTTAGCAGGAGGCTGGCTGGGCGATGGTGTTGAAGTTCTTATAGACGGTGGTCGAATTGACGAACTCGAGGCGTTGAGCTTGATTAAATGAAACGAAGGGTTTATATGCATCTATTTACAGTGGGAAAACTGGGTACCTGAATAATTAAGGAAAAACTGCAAGCTTCAGCTAGACGCTAGCTCCGATTGCGCACAAATCACTCGAGCTCCACAACTTCGTCTAACTCACCTATCCTTGGAGCGTACACAAACCGCTCGAGAAACCACGGCCGAGACTCTGTCTCGCCGCAAGATCCGTCTAGTTGCCCGGTGCGGCGCTGCACCCTAAGCCTCCGACGCGATCTTAACCTCGAATAAGAAGCTCCTAAATCCCAACCTAGCGGTTAACGGGCGAGACTCCTTGTCCCGCCGAGAACTGCCAGCTCAGCGCTCAGACAAGAACCATTTCCAACGGCCAAGTTCGGCCTTATAAAACCTCGAGATCACACTCTCTCGGGAACGCCCCTGTAGCGTTCGTACACGCGTATGGGAGTGCCCAAATTGGCGTAGACAGCTGTCACACAGCACGCCACGGAATATTCATTGAGGCGCCGCCACTTACGAATCAACGGCACGCCCGCAGCCGAGCAGTTTCGTGGGACCCCGCGGGGTGAAAGCGAAAGACGGCGACAGTGCGTCATGCTGACCAGTGCGCGACACAATGGAGACTCGTGCGGAACTCATCCCGACGCCGGTAATCCCACCACCCCCGCGCGGCAGGCAGACGTTCCCGGAATCCGGCGGGAACGTCTGCTTTCTGATTTCTCAATGGGGGATTATCCTTGAGGTATGCGGTGGGCCAGACGATCCGCGTCCCGTGCGCGCCGTGACGAATTAACGGTGGTTGCAGCGCAGTGTTGGCAGTGCTACGTCGCCAGACAGAGCGGTGGGTTCCCACGCGCAGCCCGGGCGCCTGGCCGCTAATCTCATAAGTGGAACTTACACTTAGGTAGTTCATATTGAACCTTTGAGAAACAAAACTGCACGTAAAGGACACTTGTAAGACTGGTGACCGTACGGGACACAGGCGTCCGTCTGCGCGTGCCCAGTTTGCGGTATTATGCCGACTCTGTATGCGCCGCTTTCTGCTTAAAAAGTACAGTAGCAACATCTACATTTCGTAATTACGGCATCAGCATTCTCCACATTGGCCATTATTTTGCAAATAATGTGGTGATATAAATATATTTTATTGTTGGTTGGCTGTTTGGGCTACTTGTTAAAAAAACAGCAGATATGTCATCGTTCTGAATCTGGCAAAAGCAGCGTACAAATGCGAAATATCATTTGAAGTGCTGCAATTAGAAGCGCATACCAAGAGCGGGGTAATGCTTGAGCAATTAGAGCACGTTAAATAAAAATGGGGCACCTGCATCCGTCATGTCTGGCGAAATAGGCTCTCAACCAATCCTACTTTTTAATAATGTGAATGTAACGGCGGCTCGTCAGCCCAGTTAGTGCAGTAGCACATAGCGTACTGAAGAGAGCATAAAGAAGAAACAGGTAATTGCCGCAACCGCACAGTTGTAAATGATAATATTCCACCACAGTACGCTGGAGATACATCAGAATTAGTATTTAAAACATTGCCCACTCCAAAGGCATCGTAAAGCAGTTAATGGCACTAGATTGGACGAAAATGGGCTTTCATTCACCACTAACCAGAGATGGCTTCGTGTCTTCACTTTTCAGTTCAGTTTTTTTATTGAAACAAACCATGTCTCGGGAGGAGAGCTGACCTTGACAATGAACCCCAGACAAGTTACATTGCAACATTGATCAGTAGTTACTCTGTCTTTGGGAACTAAGCCCGAACGCTTTGGTGTGTCTCATGCATATATGTCTGCCTTTCGATATGTTCTGATACCCGACCTGAAGTTTACCTAATATTTGGATTCAATGCTCATAGAGGCAAAACCCTTTTAAACAACGGAATGTGTAAGCAACCTTGTTGTAGTCCTACACAATAAAGAAAATCTTGGGCAAATTTTCGTCAAAACATACTTATCTGGCAGCGGCCCTGTTCGTTTATTCAAAGTACACATGTGCTTTAAAAGAAGCATGCCAAAGAATTCCACAGCAAATAAAACAGTCCACTGAATAAGTATCTTGAGCCTCAAACGTGAAAAAGAACATCATGCTCACTCGTACAGCCCATGGCGGTATTCCAGTTATAATGCTGAAAATCGCATTAGATGGTTATCAAAACTAAAACGCCGGGAAACAAAGATTACTTCATGTCACCTGCACCGTGTTTGTCATTGCAGGGGTGAGACGGTACAGATCGAGCGTGACAGGTAAAGGGGTTAAAAGAGAGTCACTTCCAAAGAACATACAATAGATGATCATTATATTTTGAATTTGCCGAGTGGAGTCAGAGTAAACACGGTCAATTGTTTTTATTTCCCCGAAATAATAAATTTTTTGCGGTTTTTTTGTAACAAAGACATTATAAATGTTTTTTAGCTCAACAAAAAAAAAAGTTGATTGCTATATTAGCGCATCCTACAACTTTGTCATTTTGTTTCATTTACCTAAGGCAAAAGATAAAAAAAAACAGTTTGAATAGAGTCATTTTATTTTTCACGCATTTTATACGCGGCAGCAGCTTTCGTGACAGCCGTAGAAGTTTCCCTTTGAAAACCTCTCAAGCCGGGCTACATATTTAACAGTAACTCAAACAAGCTGTAGTGGAGTGCTCGCGATAGTCTTATGCACGAAGCCACGCACAGCTGATACTACACGTCTGTAAATATGGGTGCAGCTACAATGGCTTTATTTGAAAATCGAAGCACTTGTTATACTTTTTTTTTACGATGGCACTGCAACAAGCTGCAGCTGTAAGGCATCCGCGGGCACGATATTTATTTTTTATACTATGGAAAACAAGAATTAGAAAACAATTTGTCCTTCGTTTCCGTATCGACGGCGTACGTCTGCGTTCATTTTGCGTTCAAACAAGCAAAACCCATGGAACGTGTTACCGCCGCCAACACTATTCCTTACGCGTCATCTATTCCTGTTACACAATATTTCAGCACTCTGAAGCCAATATTTATTAAGATGCGAGTAAGCCATTATTCTTATATTCTTCGCTTTCTATTTTGTTTGTAAATTTTGGAAAAAGAAAAGCTGAAGCCTTAAAAAAATGGAAAACTCGTGAAAAGTGATAAGCCCCGACTGGAGTCAGTCGGGCCAGATCGTCGGAGTTTAAAATAACACCTCAAACCGAATTCGCGCTTTTAAATGAGCAGAACACTGCCGTGTAGAAATGGCGCACGTCATCCTTAACATGGGCAATCAGTGAATCAATAGCAGATGTGAGAGAGGCAACGTGTAAGTAACAAAGCGAAAAACCAAAAACAAATCACACAAACTAGTCGCCAAATGAACGATCATGAAAGTGTTAAGTAGATGCGATTGAATTTGCCGAGCTGTCGAAACTGATTAACAGAAAGCAAAACAAACGACGTTCGTGCACGTAACATGGCAGTAATTGATATACCGCTTCAAATAGGGGGAATCTTGAATGCAACTGAGAGAAAGCTAGCTATCCCGAAGGACAGCATTTACGCAATGAGACACGAGCGGGGTAACATTACGCAGAACTTGACGAGATAAAAAAGGTTGCAGAACGATTTCACACTGTGCCGTAAGACCGACGTTAGACCAGGAGAAACTACTGGGGGTACAAGGCCAACTAAACGGTATGTAGAAAAGGCTATCAAAGGCATGAATAAAGGAAAAACTACTGGCAGCGACGGCATAATCATGACTTTTGAAAAAGGGAAAATAGATAGTACATGAAAACCTTCTTTAACGCTATTTTGAATTGTTGAAGACCCACAAATTGCCCATAGGCTGGAGAAAGGCCAAGGTTAATCTCACTTAAAGGAATGGGGGAGCCAAGGTGCTCATGAATTAGAAACCCACCACCCTACTCTCTGTTGTGCAGAATCTGTGCACGAAGGTTATAAAAAGTTAGCTGCATAATTGACAGCCTGGATTCCAGTGCCCCCCGAAAGCTGTGTTGGGAAAGGATACTTAAGCGAGGATCACATCCATGTCGTCAATCATTTGGCAAGAAAATCCGCCGAATACACTAAACCCGTTTACATGGCATTATAGACAAGGAGAAAGAGTTTGATTAACTACTTACCGCTGCGTGCAATAAGCACTAAAAGACGAGGGAGTAGAGGCAATCTGTATAAGACATCTAGAAGACATCAGAAGGAATACATGGGAAGAATAACCCAACACAAGCAAAGCGATAAATTCCGGATTCAAAAGGAAGTAACACAGGAATATATGTCCCCGCAACTATTCACAGTATGTCTGGCAGGTTTAGAGTGCTGGACTGGGAAAATACAGGAAGAATGTCAAGCGGACAATGCCTGAGGATATTGAGGTTTGTAAACGACAAAGTATGGCTTTTATGAGACTGAAGAAACCTGCCAATAATGCTTGACGATCTTCAAAAAGTAATCACAAGCGTGGGGCTAAATGTAATACAAATAATTCTAAATTAATAAGGGGTAAGCCTGTCGAAGACGTCTTATATAGCTAACAAACGAAACGCTTGAAGAAGTGAGAAATATAACTACCTCAGAGATATCCTTATGGCTGACCCCAAAAGAAGAGAAAAACCCGGCGAATAGGTATAGGTTGTGCAGCACTCGGCACGCACCCCTCCAATAATGAAAAGAAAGGTAACGCCATCTGTCAAATGAACAATCAATTACCAGTGCACACTGTCGGTTATGAGAGAAGGAGGTGAAACGTTGCGCATTATAAAAAACAACTAAGCAAACTTAGCAAACCTAGGTTGGCTGAACGGGCCACGGCGCGAGTAATGTAAGAAGCAGCACTTAGGGACAGGAAAGTAGCTTCCTGTATCGGAGAACACACTAGATTAGATGATATTATAGTTCCAAGAAAGAAAAAGAAATGTTTTTGGGCTGCGATGTAGTGAGGCAAACCGACGACTGGCGAGCAATAAGGATAACAGAGTGGATACCAACATATGGGTCTACAAGAAGGGGAAGCCCAATAATCAGATGGAGGGATGGAATAAAGAAAAATATGGAGTAAGCTATAAGCTAGAGCGGCGCAGCAGAGGAGCTGTTGCAAGGCAATGGAAGAGGCCTTTATCCGGCAGTGGACCTGCGTAGGCTGATGATGATTACGCTTTCTTGGTGGCAAGTCAGTTTAGCTAGGTCACGCCTGTGTATTTTATAGCAATATCTGAAACCGCTCACTCCAAATGAATGGGTGGATATTGCTATTCTGAAACACCACCGCCTTCATTTACCTTGTTTCGAGACACACAGTATAGGAAGTTTGAATATTCTTTCTGTGTGCGCTAATGAGTGACTTCCCTTGTTATTCATAAGTATTTCAAGTGTACTCTTACGCTACTCAGATGGTAATGCCAACAAACGCTATGCTAAATTGGGTCCCTTAATGCTCCAGAAGGAACTCAGCAGCATCTCAGACAAAAGGTTTCTTAAAAATCGCTGTCAGATGTGTTCGGTGTCGTAAGTGGGGTAAAATTCCGCGTTCAGTACTTCTGTACCAATACAATACCATGTGTGGGCCCCAAAAACCAGCAGTATCAGTAGCTCATGTTGTCGCTTTAGGACATATTTCAAACTTATACACTTTGCAATCAATTCATGTACCAGATTACCAAGCAAGCCTCTGCTGAATGCAATACTCCTTTGGGAGAAGTCATTCCTTTTACCGCCAGCGCTAAGGAACAACTGACACGACGTCTTCACCACGTTTCTGTTTTCAAGTAACAAGTATGTTTATAGCTTCAGAAAAACGGATTCTTCAAATCGCCCTCAATCGTTCATTACAAAACAGGACTAGATGATTGCTGTAAACCCGGTATATTTCGCTGTGAAACTTACCGGGCATGAAGTTAAAAGTTTAACGGCTTTTTCTTAAAACGAACCTTTCTCATTGTTCAGAATAAGAGTCGTACCTTTGGAGCCCATGTTTTTCGGGAGTAAGAACAAACGCGGCCTTGCTATTGACTACACAATATATCATCAATTTTAGAGGTTCACAACACAGCCTTTGTATTCGCCCAAGGAACTCCACCACTCTTTTGTAAGGGAACCGCCACTAGTTTTGAGTCGGTTGTTTCACTCACCCTCGCTCCTGAAGCTTTGGCCAAGACTACGAATTTGAACTGAAAATAGTAACTCCGGTTTCGCACTGGACAAAGGGACAAAAATTTGTACTCCATTGTGCAGTAAACAAGCAACTTCCAAGAACAACTTAATAAAACTAGTCACCCCGTCGGCAAAGTTTTCTTTCCCTTTCGCTCTAGCTAAACTTCTCAGTCTCACTGTTGCTGTCTATCTCTCCGCGATTTGCTGCTTATATTTTTTTGCAAAGGGCTGTAATTAAAGATGTATTTATTCTGCCGAACCCTTGCCCAGCATATGCTGCAATAGCTGCAAAAATACAGGCATGAGGCAGAAGTCAAAAGTTGGTCTGACACTGGCTTGTGATACTACGTTTAGCTGGAAAACTGTTCGGCCACTTAGGCAGCAGCTACGTGCAGCAATAATTGCAATTTTAAGATTTATCTCCTAATGCAAAAGAACCAGTGGTGTAAAAGAAAGAAGTGTGACAAAAATGCGAGGAGGAATGAAGATTTAGCATTTGGAAAGAGCACCTTAAAACATGGGATATCCCTGAAGCGCGCGCCAGTAAATGGAAGGTCCTGGAAGGAGCGCCGCAAAGCACAATGGAAGACAAATTTTACTTTTTAGCACAGTGTGCAATGAAGAACCAAAATTCAGCTTTAGTCATCTTGTCCTCCATGTGGAAGCCAGCCAATCCGAGGGATCGAAGGAGAAGACGGTGTTTTTCTTGCACACATAAGAGTGTACTTTTGCGAGTTAGCGAAATGCATGAAAATACACAAACTTGTCAGTCTCTGTCCGGGCGGGAACCGTGCAATAACAATTTTTCAACCAGGAGGATGTTAATCGCGTAAAGAAGCACGTACTTCATGTACAGAGGTACTGAACGCAAGTATAAACCAAGTTGAATCTGCGCCGAGTACTAGTACTCAAGGCTTTTACAGAAAGGAAAAATATTTACCTCGCGCATCGTAAAACTGGTCAAATAAGGTGGTAACATAACTTGCATTCTGATGCAGAAGCTACAAGATGTTTAAAAATTACAGTTGCCTCCATACCTTCCAGATCGGGTACGAATGCAGCCGCTATTGTAAAATCTGAATTGGTTCAATAGCCTGGAGCCTGTAACATCTGGCTGCATTCTTAAGTGATCCAATCCACATAAAATGTACACCGGATTCCGTGTTGGCACGTTGCCTTGAGCAATATAAGCCCTCTTAAAGTCGCCATGAACACAAAGTACAAGTTTATTTTATTCGAAAGGTTTTGTGTTTTATACTCCCCCCCCCGTGCTTGTCCAGATACAAACAATGCTTCATTCACTGAGAAATTGATCAATGTAAGTTACAATTTGATTTCTCGCTAAAGCTTGTGTTTTCGTGGTCTGCAATAAATCACAGGAACCGACCGCTCTGCATCCAGGGTGCCTCGATTCGCGCGTCCGTCGTAGATGGTGGAGACACATATACGCTTGCGCCGCCATTTTTTGTTCCATCCCCGTCTCCCTCGCCGCCCGAAGCAAGTCATTGTATCATAACCGCACTAAATTTATCGCCGCAATGCGGTTTACTCGCGAAGTTTGAATTATCTTATCTTTTTCGCGTTGGTATGGTGGTCTTTGTGGGTAACGAAATAACGCGTTGAGCACGTTGACCCAATTGCGGCGGCTTTTATTTTCTCTTTGATTTTCTCGTCTCCTCCTCCCTGCACAGCGGCGCTGGAATCGAGGTACCCTACTGCGCGCGTTTCCTTACCTTACTGAACCTAGATGGCGCCACCATACCTTGGCAATCCGTTTTCGGCCTTTGGTTTGTTTTGACTGTATTTTAAACATGCTTGTTTTTGTTCAGACAGAAAAGCCAGCAAACATAGACTCGCCGGTAAATATTGCCACGTAAGACACCGTTGCTTGCATCAATCGGCCAGTGTCGTCTGAGACAACCCCAAAGCCCCACCCTGCAGTCTGCACAGCTATACAAGCGGATATTGCGCGCATACCAATCAGCAGTACCAACACGAGAGCATCAGCTTTCTTTCATGTTTTGCATGTGTTTTCGTAACTTGCACTGTTGTCCCGCCATTTCGATTGCTTTAAAAGGATATTGCTTAAGTGAACCGCAAATATTATCCGTTCGGCAAGCTTATCAGCTCTGCCTAATTTTCGTTGGTTTGGCCGGACTACGCCAATCGCAGACCAGGCTGGTATGACATCACCGGTTCTGTTGCGGGACATGAGGCGAGTGGGTCGCATGGCTCGTCTTTTTTGATTACAATATTTTTGAGCGACGTTTGACGTTAAAACTGGTGTGAGTATGGTATAGCAAGGCGTCTTCTTGAATGAAAAAAACAATCTTGTGTTTGTCTTCAATGCTCCATTAATCACCGTGTGACCCATAACGCAGCTCTCCTGTCATTGAATAACCAGTTTGGTCGTATTTGGCGAGGAATGTCATTGAGGTCTATGAAAAGTTTGAGTCTAATAAATAACTTAATCCCATCAATACGACACACAGGCTTTGGAGAATTTAGGTATTGCAAGGAAACACCATCACTCTTAAGCATTCAAAGCAAGTTAAACCGAATCATATACTTATGGGAACCCGATTTCAAGTCTCGTGGTTGTCAGTCGCTACTACCATGTGTACCTGTTTTCTGCTCCCGTTCTTGCCACTGGCGACGCTGCCATGTGTTTGGCCATGCGCTAGCAGTGACGTGAGCTCCCGTAGTGTGGCGGCCTATGAGCGCGTGTGTGCGGGTCCTCGTGCGTGAGTGCGTGTGCGCGCGTGCGCACCCGCATACTACATTGTACTTCGTGATTCCCCGCACTTCTCATCCATCATCCATTCTTCATTTTCAGTTTCTTTTGTTGGCCGTTTTGTACTTCCAGGGCACCACCCAAGAAGGGCTAGTTCTGTAGGTGGGCGCTCCCAAAATAAAATAAATAAATAAATAAATGATAAATAAATAAATAAATAAATAAAGTAACAAAATTACAACACATCCGAAGGGAACTATTTGGTGATGAAAAGCAGAATTGTTGGCGTCCATTCAGCTCATTGGACGGTGCAGCGTGTCTCAAAGAAGCAGCAAGTGAGGAAGCGGCGCGCGTCCTGGGTTATTATATAGAGAGCAGATGAGGTGGAGATGAGGAGATGAGAGAGGAGACGCGCATGCGCGCTTATCGCGCAGCTGGCGTGTTGCCGTTATGTTGAGTGATCTGATGTTTAGTAGCGCCAGAGGGAATTCCACGTCCGGGTCCACACTGGTTGCAAAGGCACGCAAGTACTGTTGTGTTACGGTGAGTAGGCGGTGGTGCTCGAGGCAAGAGAAATCGTCCATCATGTTCTTGTCGATGTTGTCTCGTGGTAGAATCGGTACTCTCCGTCAGCGTTGGTGAGGTAAAGGTCGTCGACGTTGGTGCACCGGCTGCGAGCAACGTACACGCCCTCGTCTTCGCAGCTTTGTCTTTTGTCCTTCTCAGCGGTTACCCTAGGGGAAGATGACGACGGTGGTTGAACGCGAAGCTATCTCGTGATGGATTCTTTGGTTCGCCAATCTCTAGGGGCATCCTGACAAAGTCATCATCAGAAGCGCTGCGGACAGGGCGAGTGCAACGCACACGACCTCCTCTTCGCAGCTGTTTCTTCTTCTCCTTCGTCGTCTTCAGCGGTTCTCCTTTGGAAAGATGACGACGGTGGTTGCCCGCGAAGCTATCTCGTGATGGATTCTTTCTTTGGTCAGTCCCTAGGGGCATCCTGCCACAATCATCATCATAGGCGCTCCGAACGGAGCACGGACGCGGGACATTCTCCTGAACAAGAGACGCTAACATCCTCCTCTAAAGTTTTCAGTTCGTCGTTTCCGTTCACGTTCAGCTTCGCGTGCCTTCGTTGTATCAGTAGCTTCTTGACCTAGTTTGAATTAGTCAAGGATATAAGGCGCGTTCGTAGCACTTGCTCCTGTCTCGGTTTTTGTAGCGCAGTGGGAAGAGCGCCACGTACCTCGCGTTGCGGCCAAAGAGGCGTGGGTTCGAAACCGGATACCGCTAACTATTTCTTTTTTATAGTGTAGGAAGAGAGGTGCAGACAACGGGCATACGCCGGACATACCCCTAAGCAAGAAATGCTTTGCATTTAAAAATAAAAATAAAAACTTCTTTCATAAAAGTAGCAGAGTGGGTCCCTACAGAATGCAAGCGTGGCTGGGGGCGATAGAAAGATGGACAGATGAGATCAAGTTTACGGGGATAAATGGGTCGCAGTTAGCGCAGGACCCGGGTAATTATAGAGTAATGAAAGAGGCTTTTCCCCTGCAGTAGGCGTAAATAGGCCGGTGATGGTGATGACGGTGGGTTGACGATTCGTGTGCAAAAACCGTCTGTTTAATTAGGCCAGTTTAAGTAGTATTAAAATGAATAGCATTTATGTGTAACAGGAGATATTATCCTTTGCCCATTGGTTTTCTGTTCCTATTGTATATTAGCTAAATGCATTTCAGCTCTCATTCCGGGCGCCTAACAATGGTGTCATTGTCGCAAACTATTTTCATCGGTAACAATAAAGTACTCCGACGTGGACTTATCTTGAACGAGTTAGTGCTCTATGTAGTTATTTTATTTTCTTGAGTACGAAATTATGCAATTTTCTACTTTTTTATAAGCTCCATAATCACGAACCGCATCCGAAGGACTTTCTTTGATAGGACTTTTATAGCGAAATTTTGTATTCCTTATTTATAATGTGTGTACACGCCACAACCACACAGAAACAGAGACAACTTTGTGTTTAATATTCGGAATTGCTAGTAACTTGAAGAAAATAAAACGTTTCCTGTGATCTGATTGTCAGGTGGGTGTCTCCCGCTATGAATCCGACGGCTATCGGATAACACAATTTCCACAAGGCAGAAGCAGTTTGGATTATGAGAGTTATGCGTAGATATCCGAAATATACTGTATTTATTCGCCTAATGAACGCACTTTTTTTGTAAAACACAAACAAAACTTTCGGTGTGCGTTTATTATGCGCGGCATTTTCTGGAAACTCTTCAGGACTGACGATAGAAGGTCGCCATGAAACAATGTAATGCATTAAATAACCTACCTTCCGCCGTAACTATATGCGTACACAATTGGAAAACACAGGGTTTTCACGAAGCTACACCCATCTTCGTTTGTCAACTGTTCCCTCCCTCAATTCTAAATATATAAATATCTACCGGCCTCAATGTTCCCATTCTCAACAGCGTACTCCACAACCTTAACCTTAACTAGCCATGTTACGGACATTTTGGCCAATCTCCGAGCAAAAAAAATTCCCGCGCCTTCCCGCGAGGGAACAACCAGTAAATGCAGAGCATTGGGGGCCTCAGTAATGGTTGAAGGCAGTGTTGCTTCCATCGCTTCTTCCGTGATACTGGAGTAGCAGACACGAGTAAACGTGGGAGCGAGGTCAACCAAGGAAGAGAAGGAGCAACGCAGTGACTGAAGCACGAGCGACCGCTAGCCGCTTTATATTTGCAGCGCGCGCAGTAGAGGGAGAGCAGTACGGGTGGGAGCGCATGCGCATAAGCAACGCGCGCCCTTCCACCCCCCGCGCGCGCCTATCACGCCCCACCCGCTTGCTATACGCGCCTGTTACCCGAGACCGCACGGAGCGAACGGGCTGACTACGACGCATGCGCGCGCCAGCAGCTGTTCAGAGAGAGGAGGGAAGGAGGAGAGGCGCACCTGCTGCGGACGCGAGCAGTGGACGCCGTCCGACGTAGGAAGAGGGCGAGGCTAAGAAATGCTCTGCATTTAAAAGGGAAAACAAGCAGAAAAGCAACGAAGCAACGAACTTATCACGAAAAAATACACCTGACACGCTCAGCGGGCTGAGCCTACTGACGGTCGTAGTGATTAGCTGTCCCACGACGACACGCCAGATTGTTTGTTCGCTTTTACCACGAGAAATGGGTCTAGGTTGCATGCGCGATTGTCATCATCGGGAGCGAGTAAAGTGGTAAAGCTGCACTACGGTCATACGTTGGCCTTCATGGCTGGGAAGGGGGAGGTGCGTTTGTTATAAAGGGGAAAAAGAAATATAATTTTGATGACTATATTTCGGGGTGCGCTCATTATGTAAGTGAACACGGTAAGCACCCCTTCCTCTAATGAGACCGATGGTTTAACGCGAAGCTGTCTTCGTGCGAAATAAACTGATTCAACGACCCACGACTGATCCCACAAAATCCCACGACCGCGGAGAAACGCCACACTTGAAAGATTCGGGTTTAAATATAATTTTCGATAGAGGAAGGGGGTGGATAACTTATTTAATAGGCGTTATCTTCCCCAACTGATTCTGGATAACTTGTTTTTTGCAGAGGAGCTGTATATGTCTGTGTGTCTACACATAGCCTACTTGAATAAATCACCTTCCGTTAGTTCTTCTCAGCGCGCAGTTAATGTTTGTATTGGATGTCTTCGAGGTCCCGTAGTATGGATTTTTCTCGGATATTTTCCCGTCCAGTTTGAGACGCTTCTGGAGCCCCATTTCAGAAAACTTGGAATCATAGCTACTTCCGTCGCTTAGCGCACACGTGAGCACGCTTTCGAGGAGGAGCGCCTGGCGGTGTCGAGGGTTGAGCGTGGTGCTCCCAAAAAATACTTAAAAAACGGTTCACGTGCATCCACGCCCCAAAGAGGGTACGCGCATTACAGCTCGCGCTACACACGCCCAGTTCGAGAAGCTCTTTACCGGCTCTTCTAACGCGTGCACACGTTTTCTACTTTAGGAGAAATGTGAAAGACTGCGGTCAAAATGATCAGTGCCCGCGGGTAAGGGATGAGGAAGACGACAGTATAGATGGATATGACGATGACTACTACTACCAGAGTGAAACGTTACGACAAAACAAATAAATAAACAATATAAATTGTAATGCAACGCGTTGTGGGTATTCAAGTCCTACGTGAATTACGCCTTCTCAGGGCCAATTTTTTTAACACATTCTTTCGTTTTTTGCTTTCCTTCATTTGTCTCATGGTCTGCGGTTTCTTCATACCAGCTTCCACGTACCAACAAGCTCTTCAACAAACGCTTCTATTTACTGGTCTATGTTGAGGTACCTCGCACGTAGTGTTGTGCATAGCTCATCAAGGTGCATCAGCTTTTCCGCTTTGAGCGACTTGCCGCTGCTGCATGCAGACCTACTCGATCACAGATTAAATAATATTTCTTTACGTTCTCTTTCTTCCAAACCGTGCGTTTTGCAAAGACAACAGAGTTCAATTGTGCCATATACTACATTCGTTGCCGTAGAAATAAATCATGGACTCCTACGTGTTTCACGCTTTCGTCAGCCCCAACCTGGAGGCGATATTTCCTCCCAAGATAGCTACAGACCGGAGCAATGCAGAACGTTTTTGAACGTGTTCATACGCACCGCCTTGCTTCCAAGCTGACTCGAAGGACACAAACCACCCTTATTTACGACAACAATATGAATTATTGAGATCAAAGAATATTTTACCTAAAACAATTACGAGTGTCAACAAAACATTAGAACTGCTGGGTCTCACTTATTTATTTTGCACAAATGGCATGGTTCTATTTTTGTATTTTCCAGTTTAAAATTATTAACCGAACTAGATTTTGTTAACGAAATTGTTGGACGGTTCCAAGCGGCTGCTTGGCTTGTACAAACAGGGAAATAGAATGCTTAGACAGGGTAGAGAACTTGCCCCTACAGGGAAACGTGGACTGCATCCCAAGAGGCTGAGTTCGTGAGTTTGATAGCCAGCGCTTAAGGTGAGTGCTTCCCCTCCCCTGTTCTGCCATCTGCGCATTTTTGGATGAGGCAATGAGCTCACGCAAGTATATTTAGTTACTTCTGTGAGTAAAAGTCACCATCGCAGACACACGCACCTGACGATCTCCACCAGAACATTGGGTTTCTCATGGATACCGCACAACTCCGCCCAAAAGCATTCTATTAGCTAACGTACCCTAATATCTGGACCTTCGGTGGACCGCTTTGGATATCGACAGGCGAAAAGGATGCAAACAAATGTATGCCCCCCAAATAGTAGTATCGCATCGGCGCCATTCGCCAATTCAGGAGGATACCCTTGCCTAAAGGACGTCGCTAAAAAAAAAAGCTACTTCGATGGGTTTGCCCAGCTCGAGAAAAAGACAACAATATCCGTTTGTTCACCGTATCGCTTGTAACGAAAGACGTGGCAGCCGGGGCACCCACCTTTATGCGTGAGCACAGATGCTTTGGGCAACCGAGAAGGGAACTTCTCCTGGAATGAAAGTTACATTAAAGTATCCGCACGCTGAAGCAGTGCCGCCAAGTAGAGTTCTCTGATTCTCGTCCAGTGATCCGTATCATTGGAAATTGTTAAGGGCCCGAGTTCCAGTTTTACCATCTTGGTGAGCTGGGTGACTGAGTGCGCGAGCATAGCGCTGAAGAAAATCTAATTCACAACGGGTGCAAGAACCTCCATCGTCATAATAGGATCCAGAAGCGGCGACCTCTGCGAACCAAGTTGTACAGCCAGTAATTTCGGCGTGTCGAGCTGCGGTCGTACCTAGGGCACAAGAACTTTACTAGAATGAGAGGATGGTAAACTATGCGCCGTCTATGTGCTCTACTTACCATCATCCTTGGGCTAAACGATGTCAAATTTTTACACTTCATTTCTTACCATTTTATTTCGTAAATGGTCAGGACACACACCGACGACCTGATCGTTTACACCCGTGATCATTACTGTCTTTTAATTATTTTATGTTTATTTTTTCTGAAATATATTACTACTACCTCTCACTTGACTCTGTTCAAGTAACTTTTTCGGGAGCTCTTTGCCCATTGTCGCTTTTGATCCACAAAAATTCAATCACAACCTTTATAATTATGAATAAAGGTAAACTCATTTTTATCACAGTAGTTACATTTAAATATAGTACATTACTGTTATGAAATTATAGTTAACAAACATAACTTGCATTTGCCACATGGCAACTACTTCGAAAAAAACCCATCTTTTTCATTGAATGGCGCTTTTTGTGAATAAAGGATACGTACTTTGAGGTTCCCCCAACAGCGTTTTAGAGAAAATAAAGGGCCCAGTTTTAGTTGAAGCTTTATTTGCGGTAAAAATACTCCAAGTGCAATCTAGAGTATACTAAGGTACCACTTTGAAGACGAGATGTGGCATTTAATATAATTGAGACAAAGGTAGTGCCACTTTCGCAAGGTGTTGAATGTACATACGAAACCCCTTTAACCATACAATTTGGTATATAAAAAAAATAACCAAGCCAAGAAGAGGCTTTTCGGGCACAAAATATTTGCTCCCATTAGAGATACTGGGCGAAAAGTATACACTCTAAACGATATAATAAATAAAGAACTCACCAACAGTTTTCTCGAAAGGGCACGGCCCCCGGTGTGTAAAAATGGTTCAAATGTTCCGCAGTATGAAAATAGTTTACGGCACCTTTGTAACTGCTGCTGTTGAAAGACCGATCAGTGCCTGATGCCAAAACTCTGTTCGTTCCGTGTTCTTCAGCTAACGGTCACCGAGAGTTCAAATGGCAACAATATTGCTTGCGCGGGTGTGACCATGATTAACGCCTGAGAAAGCGCTGTGTAAATGTGAACTTCTGCACACGGACATTTTGTTCGACCTTGATTGTGGTAGCAGATAATCAAATTGTCAGTCCTGCCCGTACTGTGGCTACAATACACTTTGTGTATTGTGTAATATCGTCGGAGGTCAGCAGCCTCGCCTTTCAGCGGCCATGCGAACGTCATAACCTGCTAGTGCAGCTTGCGCTCACCTACGACTGCTCCTTAAGCATTTCATACAACAAAAGTCATGTGGCTTGCTCTTCTGCTTTCTCTTTGCAGCCCTACCGAATATCACAGCTATGACGTCACTCTTTTTCACTCGTTTTTTATTCGCTGTCGCCTTATATCCTCTTTTCGGGCGGCTCTTCTGTATTCCTGTATGTTTTCCGAGCTCTGACTCAGGGGTCGCAGCTCTTTCTTTTAATCTCAGCAGCATAGACAATTATTCCTGGTAAGAACTGTGCTATCATAGTCTACACAAAGACAAATCAAATACAAAAATATTTTCAATTTTCTCAAGTATTGTTATTGTACAGACTTTCTTGACTCCCAATTTTTATGGTGGCAGACTTTATTTCATTTTACAAGTACGCATCATTTAGAGCGTCTACAACATTGTTTGTATGGCATATAAAGCCATCATAACAGCGCCAGCACAAATCTAGAGGGAACAGTTTCATAATGACTTCGGTTCTTCAAATCTGCGGATGGGCCGCACTACTTGTTGTTTGCTATGGGCACGACCACATGTTCAGTTGGCATCGTAAATACCCCATTCAATACGTGAGTAACCCTCGCTCATCTTTGTTTTTATTATTATATAGTCAAGAAATGTAATATGCCAATGTAGATGTCAAAATTGTATTAGCTTTCCTGGCTAAGTAAGCCAGAAAAGCTCATACTTTTTTTATTCCTAATCAAAATACTGATTTCTCTGTTCCTATTGGGCAAGTGCAATTGCGCTTTGATGGCTTGCTGTGGTAGATGAGTTTTAAAGCTTCAACGGTAAGACATCAAAAGTGCCAAAAATACTACCTTAAGATAGTGTGCATTACAAGCAAAACACAAATCAATGTATTACTGGGTTAAACATATGTTGAAGAATTCATACGATTGCGTATTTTTAACTACAAGTGCTTTGTCCCCAACTG
>JABSTR010000586.1:0-40604 GCA_013339765.2 Haemaphysalis longicornis | reverse complement strand
TTTTTTTATAGTGTAGAGGTACGGAGGTCAACGCGGGTGGACATCGTGAGTTACTGAATGCTCTGCATTGAATAGAACACGCGCCTCTCTTGGGACACAGATAAGACAGCCGGGGCGCGGACGGGCAGTAAAAACAAAACATAAACAAACTCAATGCCTAGTTCGCAGCATTACTCCTCCTCTAAGATGCATCGACCCGATGCTAAAATAAAACCGCAAGTCCGAACAAACAACAACAAAAAGTCCGTCATACTGCCCATTAAGGTTTCAGGAGAACCACGTGGACGACTTAGGGTCGCGTGCGTCGTCGTGATGTGCCGGAAGCACCATCGGGGATCACTTCGAGGTAAGTTGGCCAACACGCGTATAATCCGGTAGGGTACGAAATACCGTCGCAGAAGCTTCTCACTGAGCCAGCGTCGTGGGATGGAGTCCAAACCGACACATGATCGCCTGGGTGGTACTCAGCGTCTCGGCGTCGGAGGTTTTAGCGGCCGGCATCCACCAGCTGCTGCTTCCGTTGTACGAACTGGAGCGAGCTGGCGGGCCTTCTCCGCACGCTGAAGGTATCCTTGGACGTCGGCGTTGAGGTGGTCGTCTTCTACGTGCGGAAACATGGCGTCAAGCATCGTGGTCGGCCGTCTTCCGTAGACAAGCTTGAACGGTGTCATGCGGTAGTTTCTTGGATAGCCGTGTTGTAACGCAAACATGACTATGGGAGCACTTCGTGCCAGGTCTTATGTTCAACGTCGACGTACATAGACAGCATATCCGCAATCGTCTTGTTCAAACGTTCCGGTAGTCCGTTCGTTTGGGGGTGGTACGCCGTCGTTCTTCTGTGATCCGTGTTGCTGTAGCGTAGATTCCTTGCATCAGCCCCGCATTAAATTCCGTTCCCCCGTCCGTGATTAGGACTTCAGGGGCGCATGTCACAGCACAACTTTTTTATGAAGAACTTCGCGACTTCTTCTGCAGTCACCCGCGGAAGAACGGCGGTCTCTGCGTAGCGCATCATGTAGTCTGTCGCTACGACAATCCACTTGTCGGATCGTGACGTAGCAAACGGCTCCAGAAGGTCCATTCCAATCTGCTGGAAGGGCCTCGATTGGACGGCGATCGGCTCGAGAAGTCCGGCGGGTCTCGTGGCGACGTGGTTTCCTCGCTTGCAGCCGCGGCAGCTCTGGACGTAGTAGATGGCGTTGGATGAAAGGTGGGGCCAGTAGTACTTCGCCTTGATTTTGCAATTGTGCGAGCTGTGCCAAGATGTCCGGAAGACGGGTCATCGCGGCATGCTTCCAAAATGTTTCGTCGCGAAGATCAGCCGCGATGACCAGAAGATAATTCTGTCTCGTTCCGGGTCTGACATTCTTCTTCTTGAGAACGGAGTTTCTCAGGCTGAATGCAGGTAAGTGCGTTTGAATGCCTTACACGGGTGACGTTGAATCCTTGGAGGTAGTTGGTCATGACGCGTAGATCTGGGTCAGAATGCTGCTGGGCGGCCAGGTCGCTCTCAGTCACGACTTTGAAGAACGCACTGTCTTATCGGAGTCTTTGGTGGTGGGTCGACGGGGGCGCGAGCCAGCAGTCGGCGTCGGAATGATTCCTGCAGGATTTGTAGACTATTGTAACGTCGAACTCTTGGCAGCAGCGGTGGTTGGAGCAGCGCAGGCTAAAGCTCTTCTGGTTTTACAGGAAAACTGCCGTAGCCATGCAACCTAAGCAAGGCTTCAGTGTCAACTGCCACGCGCACTCCGGGAAGTACGTGGCCACCATCACCGATCGCTCCGCCAGCGAAGCAAACTCAAGGCTTCGCTGCTTGGATTGTCTGCGCCAAGTGCTGCGCAGTGTGCGTGGGGCATCATCCCGGCGTGGTGAAAAGTGGCGGCACCGTCGTCTGTGGCTCATTTGGCAGCAGCAGCGGCGGTGGCTGGAGCAGCGCAGGCTAAAGCTCTTCTGCTTTTACAGGAAAACACTGCCGTAGCCGTGCAACCTAAGCAAGGCTTCAGTGTCAACTGCCACGCGCGCTCCGGGAAGTACGTGGCCACCATCACCGATCGCTCCGCCAGCGAAGCAAACTCAAGGCTTCGCTGCTTGGATTGTCTGCGCCAAGTGCTGCGCAGTGTGCGTGGGGCATCATCCCGGCGTGGTGAAAAGTGGCGGCACCGTCGTCTGTGGCTCATTTGGCAGCAGCAGCGGTGGTTGGAGCAGCGCAGGCTAAAGCTCTTCTGCTTTTACAGGTTGGTCAGCCTTCAGTTGCTTTCGACAAAAGTGTCCTGCCACCACTGCTGCTGCCACTGCCCTGTATTGAGTGCCTGTGCCTTGCAAAGTGCTGTCATGGTGACGTGTGCTGAACTCGCTAGAAGAATTGATGAACTAGAGGCTCTTTTGGAGCGTAAGATGGCTGACACGGTTGAGCAGGTCTACGCGAAGATCAAAAGTGATGCTGACGCTTCAGCACCGGATCTCGCGTCGATGAAGGTTGAGCTCGATGGTCTGGTAGCTAGTGTTTCGCATCTCAACTCTCTTGTCGAAGAAGCTCGTGCTGAAAACAAAACTCTAGTTGCTGCTAACAAGGCATTGACTGCTCAGAATAATGCACTCACAAAAAGAGTCGCTGAGATGGAACAGTACTCTCGGATCAACAATGTAGAGCTGAAGGGAATTCCGTGTACCCAAGGAGAGGACTGCACAGCAATTGTTAAGGCCATTGGCACAAAGGTTAGCTGTACCATTTCAGACACTGACATAGACGTCATTCACCGCGTGCCTACGAAGGCTGGAACAAGCCAAAACATAATTGCCCGTTTCTGTTCCCGCTCCAAAAAACAGGAATTCGTAAGTAAAGCGCGGAAGGCCCGCCTTAACACGAAGGACCTTGATTTCCCCGGACCAGATATCTACCCCGTCTACATTAACGACCATCTCCCCCTGATAACAAGAGGTTGTTTGCAAAGGCTCTGGCAATCAAAAAAGAGAAAGGGTGGCTTCACTTGTGGACCGACAATGGCCACATTAAAGCAAGACAGACCAATGACAGTCGGGTATTCCGAATTGCATCCGAGACAGATTTCTCGGTGTTTGGCTAGCTGGGATCACCGTGTAGACAACGCGATAATACTAACAATTCCCTTTCATCATGGCCACTTACTATTCACCAGATACACTTAAAGCTCTTCTTCGTAACCCTTCTTTATCAGCAATACACTTTAATGCCGAAGTTTGAACAAGCACTGTGACGAAATTTATGCTTTCTTCCTTTCAACATTAGAGCGCAATTTTTCTTGTATTTGCATGACAGAAACCTGGCTTTCACCTGATGATAAAAAATTTACACAGCCCTCTATCCTACTCATCAGAATACTGCTATCGCTCGAACAGCAATCACGGGGGCGCGGCTATTTTCGTTTCACCTTCCATAAAACACAAAAGACGACTTGATTTGGAACTGCCCGTGATAAATTGCGAATCGGTGTGGATAGAACTTGAAGATTGCCTTTTACCATCTCATTCTAGCAAAATTATCCTAGGTTGCATATATCGTTCCCCGTCATCTTCGGTGTCGGACTTCTGTACCGCCCTTAACGACCTTCTCAGCACCATTTCATCTGAAAAGCAAAAAGTAGTTATAATGGGTGATATTAATATTAATATCTTAGACGAGGAAAATCATACGTGCATTGATTACACCAATTGCTTTTTTGATTTGGCTACGAATCCTTAATCACTCTCCCCACTAGATGCGTCACTGGTCATGCGGGCACTTTAATTGATCATATATTTTCAAACTTCATGTCACCTCAACACTGTGGCGTCGTAGATGTTCAAATCACTGATCACTATCCAATTTTCTTCGCTTATCCATGTCACCTACCCAGCTCTAATAGATCATTTAACACCGTGAGAACTGATAAGGATCAGTTCATTACCCGCGTAAGTAACGTAAATTGGTCCACTATTTTAGCATCGAATGACGCCAATGATGCTTATGATCAGTTTGCGTTGGTAATTAATAAATGCCTAAACGAGTCTACTGTTACTACAAAGTGCCAGAAAAAGTTCCCTGCTCCCCATAATCCATGGCTAACGACTGGTTTACTTAAAAGCATGCGCAAAAAAGATAATTTGTATAAAAAGAGTAAAAAGCAACCGTATAATATCAAACTCAAAGCCCGCTACAACAAATATTGCAATGTACTAAACAAACTGTTAAAAGAAGCAAACGAAAGCATTATGAAGCGAAAATTGAGCAAGCTGGTTCTGATGTAAGGAAACAATGGAAAGTGATTAACTCATTTCTGAATCATAAGCATGAGGCACCTATCTCTGAGCTTCAGTCATCAGGGTCTGTATTCTATCACCCATTAGATATCGCCAACGCGCTTAATGAATTTTTTTGTTCTAATATACCATGCTCACCAGTAATTCTTGAGCAGCACCACCAACGTTCCTTACACTCATTTTTATGTTTCCAACTAGCCCGGATGAAGTTATCAAGACCATAAAAGCGACTAAAATCACCAGTGCAGGCCTCGACCAAATTAACCCTTGCAACATTAAATGGATAGTTCACCAGATAGCTGAACCACTTGCTCACATTATTAATCTTGTTTTCAAAACGGGTGTATTTCCTACCCAACTAAAAAGGGCCAAAATCACACCGGTATTTAAAAAAGGAGACCGAACTTTAATATCCAATTACAGACCCATTTCCATTCTCCCGTTCTTTAGCAAAGTAATCGAAAAATGCATTGTTCGGCGTTTAAACAAGTACTTATCCAAATTCAATACCCTATCGAAGCACCAGTTCGGCTTCCGCGCCGGTCACTCCACCAATCTTGCTTTACTATCTTTCACTGACAAAATTAAATATGCAATTGATTCGGGAAATTATGCTGGAGCCCTCTTCATTGATCTAACAAAAGCTTTTGATTCGATAATTCACAGCATTCTCTTTCATAAACTAACTGCAATAGGCGTTGTAGGACCTGCTCTGTCACTGATTCAAAGCTACTTATCTGATAGAAGACAAGCAGTCTGTGTTTCACAAAATCTTTCAAACTTTAAACCACAAACAAACAAAGCGTGCCCCAGGGCTCAATACTGGGTCCTCTCCTCTTCTTAATATACATCAATGATCTGCCTAATTGTGTTTACAACTCTGAACCCTTCTTGTACGCCGACGATACTACAATATTAGCTACTGACAAATGCCTTCATTCTCTGACAGAAAAACTTACCTCTGACATTAACAACATTTTGCTGTGGTGTCGCCAAAACTGTTTGCATACAAACGCATCTAAAACAAAGTTCATGATCTTCCAATCGAGTCAGCGTCACCTTAAACATGAACCAATAATAAGTATTAACAATTATGCCATTCGAGTAGTTAACCAATGCATGTTATTGGGGTTGTTCTTGACAGTGATTTAAAATATACTAAGCACATTTCATATTTAAGGACAAAAGCTTCTATGGCATCAGGATATTACTCACAGCATTTTCATTAGTGTACCAGCTTTAGTTTCTCTTTACTATGATTTTATTCATAGCCAATTCGCACTGCTTATCTTCATGGGGTAACACGTACCCCACTCATTTGATGCCATTGGAACATATCCAAAATCTGGCCATTCGCATATTAACTTTCAGTCTATTCCGCTCCCATGCTTCCTCACTCCTGCAGCAGTTGAGTATATTAGCAATCAATGAATTATTCAAACATAACCTAGCAATCCTGTTGTTTAAGTCATTACATAACATGGTCCTCTGAATTTTTTTCACCCGGTCAAGTCTTGTTAACGTAAATTCCACTTGGTTTGCCTCTAATCATAATTTACTGTTACCTATTGCACACTCTAATTATCGAAAGAAACTGCCAATTTTGCCGCATTCGTGTTTTGGAATTCCCTGCCAACTAACATTAAACTCTCTTCGTCATTGCATGTATTAAGAGGTCTTCTTGAATTTTTTCCTACAGCCGTAACCACATTGTCTCTTTTAATTGTCAATATGCAACTACCTGTCATCTGTTACCCTTGACTATGTGTGTTTTGTTGATTTATTTGATCTACTGCGAATATTTTATGTACCATTGACTATGGGCTTACTTACAGGAGGTCCCCATTCAGCCCTTGGCTCTGGAACCTCCTTCTGTATTGTCACTCATGTATACATAATCAACGAACAAATAAACTCTTTTGTTGATTCTGATTCTGACTCTCATTCTGATTCACTTGTATCAGTGACGGTTGCGATGTTTGATCGTAAGCTATTTCATCAGGCTATTGTGCCGGTAGGAATGATCGAGCATGAGTTAGTGTACGAAACATGAAGCGTGAAGCGTTAGATTTACAAATGATTCCGGTAAAGAAATACGGTAGGGGATAGGTTAAGAAGTCATCGCGAACAAAATAACTTGTAAAAAGATTATGAGCAAGCAATTTTGTATTTAAATAATAACGTTCCCATCTTGGCGTCATTCTTGAATGTAGGGACCGGGGTGGACTGAAGATTCGGGAAAAATAGACCTCCCGGCATAGTTTTAGTCTCTCTTGCTTTAAATAACGTAATGATGGAAGATAATGTAAGTACTGCATGGGGCATTTTTCACGTGAGTTTGCATTTCGTAAAAAGTTTCGAGAAAGTACTGTTTACATTGGCTTAAAAAGTTCAGTGCTGCTCAAGTGACAAGCTACAGTTGCATTTAAAATAAAAAAATGTCCTGAAACATGATAACGGCCTTTGTACCTCCCGCAAATTCTTGACCGTCTCTACTGCCGATTGGTTCTCAACGCGAATGGAAAGCGAACCGACGTGTGAAAGAGCAAAACCAAAATATAACGCACGCCTTAATGCAAGAATGTTTATGGTAATTGTCCTTGCGAAGGGTATGAGAATAGGTATTGACCGGAACATATGCACTCAAGTTATTACTGCATATTTCTTGGAATTGCGTGCCTTTAAGTATTGATAAAAGGAGAATAATTGAAAAATAGCAAGAGTAAATTTGTAAAAACTGAACGAACAAAAATAAATTCTTAGTTTATACTTGATAGGTTTTGCAGGAAAACAACAATGTTTTTGAGAAAAGAAATACTGTTTGGTTTGGGTTGCTCTGGATGACCTATTTGATGCCCAGAGGTATTTACTCGATCATTAATGCCCAAAATGTTTAAACTTTTCGAGTACATTGCTAAACATAAAGTTATAGCTTTCAAAATGACCATCGAGAGGAAACAAAACTTTATAACCAACATTAAACGGAACATATTTAACAGATGTATCACGCAAAGAAAAGACGACGGACAAAGATTGCAAGAGCGCCTTTTTCGTCTATTCTCTTCTTCATGGGCTGTTTCCGTTCGTGCTGACCACCATGAACAAAGCAGTAACTTGCAACTACTGGTTTATTGAAAGAAGAACACATGTATAACAACAGCGTACATGATGACAGACAACCTACGCGACACAATCTAAAAACAAGGACAAATAAATTTGATACCCTACTACGCACTCCTACCGCCCTTTTCCCGAGCCACGGGCTTCCGAATAAGCAATGTTTTTTGCGATAAAGCAAGTGATGCTTGACTAATGCATCCGCCTCCAGCTTTGAAAACTTCTAGCGCTTCCACTATTTCTATGGTTGTTTGGTTCTTGCTTTTGAGCAAAGTCTTGCAGTTCGAAAACAAAGGCAGGCATCCACAATCGCTACAGTGCTGCCAAATGTGGCCCTGCTTCTGCCGTACGTTGTAGTTGTGCTCCCTCTATCTGCAGTTTATGCATCGACAGGTTTGGCCTATGTATTGCTTGCCACACCGAGTCGGAAAGGAGTACACCACGCCTTCTGCACATGTTACAAACTGGTTTTCGTGGTTTATTGAGCACCCTTTAGGTTTTGGGCAAACTGGGTTCGCCTGCTTTGAGAGCCGTGATATCTTATTTGGCGCGGTAAACAAAGCGTCGACTTTGCGTGCTTTCTAATCTTTGTTATGAAATATCCTGTTCAAATATGGTATTGCCACTCTCTTACTACGTGGTTCGTCAGGGTTTTGCGCGTGTCCTTGGTTTTGAGCGTCATGTTTAAGTTGAGCGACCAATCCTTCAGAAGCAGGGCCACATTGGGCAGCACTGTCGCTATTGTGGATGCGTGCCTTTGTTTTCGAAGTGCAAGATTTTTCTCAAAAACAGGAACCAAACAACCAGAGAAACAGTGAAGGGCTAGAAATTTTCAAAGCTGGAGACGGATGTAATAGTCAAGCATCAATTGCTTTATCTGCAAAATATATTGCTCATTTGGAAGCCCGTGGCTCGGGAAGGGGGCGATAAGATTGCTAGTGGGGGATCAAATTTATTTTTTCTTGTTTTTTGATTGTGTAGCGTAGGTTATCTGTTACCATGTACGCTGCTATCAATGTGTGCTTCTTTCAATAAGCAAGTAGTTGCAAGTTAGCGCTTTGTCTTCGTGCATTCTTGGTCCTTCGTCTTTTCTTTGTGCTATACATCTCTTAATAATGATCGACCAACTAGCCCAACAACGTACTTTACTAAACGGAACTGCGCGACACACGGGACAAAGAGAAGACAAGACGTACAAAAACTCTTTACTGCGTCTTTTCTTCCCTTTGTCCCGTAAGTCGTACTGTTTCGTATAATGATCCACCAGTTAGCCCAACTAGAAACCCTGCTGCAGTTCATAACTAACGTGACCTGGAATATTTACATTGCCCACACCCTTCCGTATGACCGAGTAAGAGGGCCATTGACTGCTGTATTATTTAGTAATGGTAATAGACGCTCTGCTTTCTGCGTGACCCTCGCTCAACCACACACCACAATTCCGCTAACTTTCTAAATTTAAATGAAAATATCACAGAGTATGGGGTAATTTGTTCCATAAAAGACGTACATCTTCGGTTTACTAGATAAATTGACGCAAACACAAATTGCCTCAGATAATATTGGTTGCACCGTTGGAAGACCAGTAAAGTTGAATAAATATACACTGTGTTCAAAGCCTCGGTAACAACGAGGTTGAATTATTCTGGCAGAAAGTAATAGAGGTACATGAAAATGTCACTCAGCACTTGTTTCAAGTAACTGTACGTGTAGCACTGTTTGAAAAGTTAAATGTATTTTGCAGAAAATAATGTTTGCGAATTACTGAACGTCCAAAAAGTCACCGACTTTACTTTTGTTGTAATATGACATTTTCTCTCTCAAATATGACGCATGTCGTAATATATTTTCAGTCTGAAGTTTTCAGTTTGGGCTTTTTCAAGCCCTAATGCAACGTTTACCCAAGAAACCACTGTTTTATCTCAAATTGGATTGTATTCAGTTGCATTGAATTGAATACAAAGCAATCGGGGAAACGAAAATGTTTCTGTAACTGCGTCACAATACAGACAGAGATATCCACAACCAGGGTGACCTCTACGACAATATCACTACCACGTTCACGGAAAGCATAGACTGGTCACTTACCAAGATATTACGCTCCACTACAGGCTCAGCCGCCTCGAGTTCCCGGTACAACACACCTCCCTGTCTATATGGCAATCAGCCTGTGGAAGTGAATAGAAATTACACCTTCGTCAACCCTGTCCTCTACTGCCTACGTTATCCAGACTCAATTTCAGATAAAGATCAAAGTGAGTGCTCTCCAAAGAGTGGGCTGGCTTGCATATTTTGTAAATCTGCATCACAATAAACTAAATTTTTCGGAAAGGAGCGGGGATATTAGGCATTTATTTAACCAATGAGCTTTAACTTGGCTGTCTTGCTTATTTGTTCGCACCAAGTGAAGGAGCTTCAGTAGAGTTGAGAAAATCTTCGCTTCGTGTGGATGTGATGCCGTTATTTGAGAAGTCCATTAGACAGGCTGACAACGGTGAAAAAGATTCTGGCCACTTCCTCGAGGTGCTCTGTTGAAGTCTATCGCTTGCTACAGGAGTAGGTTGGTGCGGATGTTGCTTTGTTCACCCTCTTCTACCGCGTCTCCCAACTCACGCGCCTCGCATCCTCCCCTACAGGGCACTACATTCTCAACTCTATAAACGTACTACCACCCACCATCCCAATCCCGCCACTCCCCATTCCACCTCACATCCGTAACAGCATCCGAATCCGCCCAATTCCTCGCCACATGCACCCAACTTTCCATGCAGCCCGCCGACTAGCACGAGCCAACGCCCACGCCAAACTATACCCACCATCACCATGCACACTATACACTGATGCCACCCCCTACCCTCACAAATCTGCACACTGTGTAGCTGTTGTTGGCCAACACACATCACCAAACGTCACAGCGGCTACCATCCTAACTAGCAACACAACCACGGCGGAGGAGGCAGCCATTGCCCTCGCGCTCACCCAGCGCCCCACCCCCAATTCGTCCTCTCTGACTGTCAGCAGGCCATCCGCAATTTTATTCGCGGTAACATCTCTCCCATGGCATTAAAAATTCTCTCCAAAAATCCTCCATCCGACATCGTGACCCTGCTGTGGACACCAGCCCACACAGGCGTAGGCGCTAATGAAGTGGTGCACGTACGTGCTCGCGAACTAATTCACCGGGTCGCCATTTTCACTACGCCTACACGCGATGCCCCTGCAGGCAAGCCAACCTCCCTCCTGCAATACAGGGATATTGCCCTGCACTACCGCCTTCTCCGCCGCCGATACCCACCCCCGCACCCACACCTCTCTCCGGAGGCGGGCCACATGCTGCGCATCCTACAAACACACACCTTCTCACACAGAACACAATTGATACACAGTCATCCACACCTCTTTACTGACCCTACCTGTCCAGCCTGCGGGGCACTCGACACTCACTACCATTCCCTCTGCGAATGCCCCGCAGACCCGTACCCCCCGTTCCCTCCCCTCACCACTGGGAGCAGATGTTGCGTGACCCGGGGGAGTCAGGCCAAGTCCTGACCACCTCCCGGGCCCTGGCGGTCGCGGCGGCCCTGTGGGCCTCCTCCACCCCCAACACCTGATCCCGATGGGCGAAAAAACGTATTCCTTCCTTCCTTCCTTCCTTCCTTCCTTCCTTCCTTCCTTCCTTCCTTCCTTCCTTCCTTCCTTCCTTCCTTCCTTCCTTCCTTCCTTCCTTCCTTATACCCTGCCTCAAAACGCGGCGCAGAATTTGGGCCTGCCTTTTCTGTATTTGAATCAGATACAATGTTTGGCAATATGTTTTCATGCACGTGGCCCTGGTATTGGCGAGATACTGCCACGTTTGCTTCCGCACGCTGGAGGCCACATTGTATTTGCCCTTCCCCTTAAACATGGGTAATGAGTATCTGAGAAAGCGTGAAGATCTCGCATCGGCAGTTTCAGCCACTTTCGAGAAAAAGACACGCTTTAGTTACACATTGGTGCCAGCGCAGCAACGATCTTAGCTTTTACTTATTAGCAAAAGAAGGAAGAGCCTCCCGAGCACACAAAAGCACTCACAAGCACCATCAGACGTTGGAGCGCCGACACAAAGGAAGTACGGAAGGGTGATAATGTTCAACATTCACAGAATATTGTGCATACTGCAATCAAGGAGAAAATCCACACGTCACTTTTCAGCCCGCTCTGCTGCGGCGACCGAGTACAGTAATATGCGGACATGACGGGTTCGAGGGGTGCATTAGCTCATGCGCGCAAAATTATGTTCGTATGAAAATGTGCTGCAGCTAAGCAATGGCACACACATACTCTGCGTCCTATATGTTGTCATAAATACTTGAAGGCTGATGAAGACGGCGATCCGCATTCCTTATAGGGGTAAGTAGTTCAGAGGAACGGCGTCAAGAAGTCGGTCGCAAGAAATTTCTTCCTAGCTTCGTAGACTTGCGTAGACGACGTGCAACCCAGAAGGTTCATATAGAACAAATTCCTATCCACTAAGTGTTCGTAGTTTCTGTAGTGTCTGTTTATATTTGTAGTAGCTACTGCCGTATAACCAGAATAATGAAGCATTTCAGCTTCACGTGAACTAAATGGAGGTAGGGTAACCACACGCAGCTCTCTATGGGATTTGGAAGGTGTTTGATTAGCTCATCTGTTTGGTGTCACACCACAGGAGTAGGTAGCCAGTAAAAAAAACATAGCAACAATTAGGGTAACCCAAGTGTGCAGGGCGTGTATATCCTGGGCAAGTTGTTGGCGCAGACAAGAGGCAAGGCGTCGCAGTTCCTCAAGCCAGTGTAAGGTTTTCCTACGGCTGAACTTTGCTAGAACAAATTCAGATGTCGTTGAAGGTGTTCCATGGCTCCGAGTTGCCGCAGTAACCGTGAACGTCTACCCGTTCGAGGTCCCGTCATCAGGTGATTTCACACCCGCAGATCTATTGTTCAAAAAATATTTATTTCGTATTGAGATACACAAGTGTTCAGAAACACACACCAGTACTACAGTTTCAATCCACCAGCCGGAGTACGCCAAGCGGTGTTCAAAACGAGAGAACGTGCTTTTCCGGCACAGGAGGTGTCTCCGAGGCAGCGAAGGAGCTCCAGGTGCGCTCCTGAACTCGAGTCATGAATCGCGAATGTGCGTGGACCAAGTACTCCAACACAAATTCAGTGTGTAAAAGCCACTGGCACAGTTTCAAAATCTCCAGTGTGGAATATGTTTGGTAGGCCAAGAAAAGGACAAAAGCACTAACTTGCATGCTTCAAACAAAATCTAGGAAAGCCAGCATGACTGGAGTAAAGACAGAGTGAAAAGTCGGCCATAGGACAGGGATATAACAAAGTAGGAAAGGGGCCGAAAGATTATAGCAAACAAGCATTTGGCCAACGGTAGTCCCTATGCATTTATCACTCTGGGATTGTTTCTGTCGCGCTGGTTGTACTCAAGCGTGTCATTCTTATTCGCCTAACTCGCGCAGGCCTCAAAACGTTTTTACAACTTTGCGTTCCTGTTAGAAAGACCGCCGTACTTTGGGAGACTTTAACAAAGCAGTTTCTCTCACAGTGCTGAGTGTTGGTACCGGAGATACCCCACATACCAGCGTGTAAAATGTCCGGACGAAACACGCAGATATAAATAAAAAAACGAACACGTGGTAACCACGTCATCGACCGGAAAGTGTTCATTCACATATTGATCATTTCTCG
Source organism: Haemaphysalis longicornis (assembly GCA_013339765.2). Taxonomy (NCBI): domain Eukaryota; kingdom Metazoa; phylum Arthropoda; class Arachnida; order Ixodida; family Ixodidae; genus Haemaphysalis; species Haemaphysalis longicornis. Next base: position 27,486 of record JABSTR010000586.1, on the reverse strand, counting down.
CAAAGGATTTAGGGATGCCGCTGTTAAAGTTTTATAGGGAGGGGGTGGTGGTGGTACGAGCGGTGGAAATTGGTGGCTATTTCCAATTTGAGATCTCTAAACCGCGAGTTAACCGCGATCGCGCTATCGAGTATGCAGCTTTCCGAAAGTTAATATTCATGTCAACTCGTTCTACAGCACTTTGTGCTATAAATCAGGCCTTCTTATGGTATTCCAGATCGGGGGTACTCTGAAGTGAATGGTGATCATCCATGGTGTATTAGCATTACAACTCAAATCGCTGATAAACTTTCGGGTGTATGGTGCTTCAGTATGCTGTATTACCGCTCCACATAGACGGCGTTGCGTGTAGTGAAAACAAGTATTTACGTAAAATTTTAACCCTTCCACATCCGCCGCCAGCGCTTCTCCACGCTTTGATACCTTTTTAAAACGTGGTTCTCAGTTCTGAGGCGCATTAAAATCCCCAATGAAGATCCCAATGCATAGAAATTGTTAGCAGACTTGCTATAAGAAATTGAACAAGCTGCAGGTGGCGCTCTTATTTCAAGGCAAAACATTGCTCCGATACTGAAGCAATATGGAAAATACTGAAAAAAATACTGAAGCAATGTGGGGAGACAAGCTAGTTGAACATCCATGACTGAAACTTAAGCGCTAACTGACACAGGGACAAGAAAGGGACACCACCGTTTTGGCAGCAGCAAACGCGCTGGTGACTTTTCCCTTTCCCGTCCCTTCTGTCAGGTTGCGCTTGTCTCACTCATGTAAGAAAATATCCTTAACTTCAGCTTCACCCCTAAGAGCCACCAAGTTGAAAACGCGTCTTGCTCTAGAGATGTGCCGAATATGCTCAATATTCTTAATAGATGGGCTGAAAGGCATCTCAAAAATGTTTGTCCATATTACATGGCTGACTATACCTGTAGAAGGATTGCTATTTTCTATACAGAGCGTCGTCAGTAATTAGAGGATATGTTAAAAGCGAAGCAAGCCGATAGGGTAACGATGGCTTGTGAGTTTCTGAAGGAATATGGAAAATAAATGAGGTTGACAGGGTTACCTCTAAAACAGTCGGGACAGTTATGTTTGTGTAGTTCCGCTTTGTTTCAAACATTGAGTTATTTTTTAAAAACGATACCTCTTAAAAATGTGGTTGCACAAGCGTAAAAAGTGTGACGCAGAAACACATTCTGAAGTTTTTAATTTGTCTTCTATATACAATTTTATTGAAGTTTCTTAATTTTCAGGGCTTTAGGCCACGACGTGGGCTATTAAGCGCGACGGATTGGAAGGCTGCAAATAAAATGTGACCACATACTGCTTTTCAACGTGCGCCGAAATATCGACAAATTTGAGTTATCGCGTTTGCTTGCGTCTCAGAAGCTGTCACCGTGGCCGGTTCTTGAACCAACGTCCTTGCTACCGTCAAATGGAAAGCGTTAGAACGTCGGCGAAATCGAAATGCCACGCAAAAAAGCGTCATAGGCGGCTACAAAAATGGATTTTAGTGAAAGTGGTTTTTACAGGTCGGCATGCTTCCAAACAAGCAGAAAAAATACGTGTTTGACAATGCTGCTCCTAGATGTACGCTGAGCGTCTATAGGACTGGTGAGGGGGAACAAAAATACTTCTTTTACGTCATCCACAGTCAACACCATATGTTTCCACTGTACTGTACTTGTTTCGCAGATGCGCATGACCAGCACGGAACATTTGCCAGTTTATTTGTAACCAAATAGGATATTTATCGTATCATAAAAATTACCGTTTTCATTCAGCGTAGTTTCAATGCATGTAATACGATCTTCGAAATGAGTTTTTAAAATTCGATGATTTTAGTTTTGTCCATACAGACAGATCAACAGCTCCGTCATCCAATTCTAGCTATCATTTGAAATATTACTGGGTAGCGAACAACGATGCCAGGCATATCAGAGTTTTATTCGCAGTCAATGGAGGTGTCTGACAACATAGCGAGCATTTTCTTGTCGATTTCAAATTGTCGGCTTTCTGCCTGCGGTGGCGTTGCAATAAAATTCGCTGCTTGTTCTGCCCCTTTTTACCCTGAATGGTCTGCTAAAAGGAATGAGCTCAATCACAACACTCTTTGGGAATCTTGACCCGTGACCCAAAGCCATATATGTTAAATTGAGCAGCGATGAATTAGGTTGTGCCCTAAAGAGCGCCTAAATATAGAAAAGAAAGAGGGTAGGGTCGCGCTCAATAAGAAACAAATATTATTCAAATCCCACTGTCTACTTACTCCCGTAGTAACCCATGTGGCGATACGTTGGTTTTGGGATAGAATGCGATGTTACACGCACTAACTCGGTGAAAAATGTGTTTTTATGTTACGGCAAATATAACCGACAAAGCTTTAGGGTAAGGCTAGTTATTTTAGCGCTCGTCCTGTATGTTGTGTTACACATTCTCGTTTATGAAACAGCATTCAAAGCTGTCAGCGAAAATTTGTGTTAAATATCGTTAATGCTTTTCCTAAGTACTGTGCATTACTTCCAGCAACACATATTGGTCAACCAAACGTTCTACAGCTTGTTTCCAGTTTGTAGGACTCGGAGTGCAAAAACAACAAAAATGAATATTGATAGTACTGAAAGTTCGTGGATTGGCTTGTTTATTTGAAATACAGGCGGCGTAAGACAGCCGCGAGAATCTGCGAACAGTTTTATGCAAAAAAACCGATTCATGCAGCTTTACGAAAAACGCATGGACTTAAAAAGAAAAAAAAAAGAAGTCTGCAAAACTTAGCGGATAAAATAAACATGTTTTCGTCACTACCTCATTTGAGTTCTTCGGACAGGTAAATTGCCGATGGGTAACTGCTTTGAGCTGTTAACCAACGCATTTCATTTTGCCGGAACAACCTGTTCACTCAAGCTAAACTCATTTCACGATGAAGTTCAGCGTACTTGAGTTTACCAATCTTTAATGTGACACAAAGTAGCCCATCTGTCCGTAGCAATTGCGCTTTTATTTTCCTATTGCGCACCAAACTGAGCAGCGGTAATTAATTAGGCGTATACTTTTTCGGGCCTACCAACTTGGTACAGATTCATTGTGGTGTTGTTAAGCTACTTGTATGCTCAAAACATAATATTGTAGTTTCAGAATTGGTTAAAACAGGTGAAACTGCAAGAACGTTTCTTGAAAAAAATATTTTTGATTTTAGGACTGGTATTAGGCTCTTGTCGGGGTTAGAACAATTGAATAAGTGTTCAAGGCTTTCATGCCACACCCTAAAAAATAAACTCACACCGTAGTCCAAAAACAATTTCATCGCGTTTTGTATTTGATAAAGCGAAATAAATCCTTTCAAGATTGCTGACGGTGCTACAGAAGTTGAGCAAATATTTAATTTATAACTTCGAGAACGTCAACTGTTCAATACTTGATGACGTAAACTTCGCATCACTACCAAAATATGATTTGTGATTGTTGTTTCTGGTAAATAGGAGAACAAAAAAAAAAAACCTTTAGAAAGTTTTTTACATAACTTTTTATTTTCGGGTGTTTTTATAACACGCCTGTTTTGTAAGAAGTTGGAACAGCGTGCCTTTGAATACAATATACGTTCAAGGGATTTTACTTCCGGATGGTGTTAAAGATGTCACGAGTAACGTCATTCGCCGCTTGTCTGAACTGACCAACGCAGGTTGTGACGCACTCTGTTTTTAGGAAAAATCTTGTGGCGTGTCACAGTTTTCTTCACTTATTAATTTCAAATAAGCTTCTGTTTGGTCTAGCAGAAGAAATATTTTTTTAATTTAAAGGTTTAACTAATACAAAGGTATTAAAAACGGTACCTGACGTGTTCGGCTTTTAAGCTTTGTGAAAGTAAAATATTACACACCTAATTATCGTAAAATACTTTTTGCCTTTGCATTACGGTTGCCTTGTTGGAGCAAATGGCGAGTCAATATTTGTGTGAGTTTATTGCGGTTTGAGATTTCTCCCAGAATGTTTAATGGTTATGATTCCTATGCAATTCTGGTTATTTTTGTGCTCACATGTTACCATATAGACGCTGAAGCCCTATATTGTGTCTTTGTAATCAGGCAGTCCTGCGCAGTAATCGAATAAGGCTACTTTACATTTTTTGTAATTTGTAGTGGCAGACTTGAAAGTAGCACGAGAATCGACCCTGCACAATAATAGCATGCGAGGTTCAGTGGTTTCTTTAAAGTATCAATATGTTTTGAAGCATTTTTTGTATTTATTTGAATGTTTACTTGCCTTTCTTGTGCCATTGTATTGGAATGTTTTATGTGCCTAAATGAAATAGTTTCTGCTAAATATAAAATGTTAAAGTGCAGTACATTTTGCTTTGTATTTTGCTGGTTTATAGTCATTTTATCTGGATTTGTTGTCTAGGACGAAAATACCACCAAACAATAAGACTAACGATGCCCTATGCTTGGCTGTGGTCATTTTGGAGCTTCCTGGTGTTCGCCTGCTCTCAATTTCATTTATTCTTACATAATCGATGTGCGTTTGCTGTCTATAATGTCAGCTATGAACCACAAAGAATCCTTGAAGGAACATTTGGCATCCATCTCAATGTAGCCATACGGCTACGAAGTAAATCTGTACAGCTTCCTCAGAAACTTCGGAGTGGAAGAAAAATTTGTTCTGGTCAGGATTAGAGCACGGGACAACGGCCTAACTGAAGCTGCTGCTCTACCAAGTGAGCTAACCAAGAGGCTAGGCGTTTGTAGTGCGAGAGGGAATTGATCAACAACTTGAAGTAATGGGCAGGTGTTAATCGACCCCATTTATGGAAAATCAAGGGGATGTTCCTTAGTCTCGTCGGTTAACACAAAAAAATTCATAACTATGACCCTAAGTTCATGGGGCATGAGCGAGAAAGCTAAAGTAAGTTCGTGATGAGAAGTTAAGTATTAATTACCTTATCACCTCGAAAAAATGGTAATGCTCAGCCGGTCCTTAAACTGTCATGCTCTTTGCCGCACGTCTTGTGAAATAGACCATAGAAACTTTGGCTCTTAGTTTTATTTGTGAACCAACCTTTGGTAATTCTTCCCGGATCTGTTATCTGTCACTATAGCGCGGTATATTGCGAAAATCTGCCTAAACTACATAGCAGGTACTACGAATATCTTCGACAATAATTTTTGTATCGGTCGTTAGAAGCCCGACACAACCTTAACTCTTTCAGCTCTAAGATACATTCCGACGAATAATGTAGGCTGAATTATGCAGTATCTCATCTCCTGTCTGAAAACGAATGTCAGAAATATGTAATAGTAGCATTTATTCATATGCATAAATTGTCGTCAACGTGTTCACAGCCCCCGTTGCATATTTTCACCAAATGTTTAACTATTTTTCGGTCGAACTGAAAGTAGAGTGTCGACCGCTTCGTGGGTGATCAGTTTCATTTAAGGCTTCTTAATTTTGGAATCTAGAGTGTACAGTGTATGCAAAAGTTGCCCGTGTGGTAACTAAATTTGTGTCGGTCATTCTGTGTTCAGAGCTTCACGCTTCTGTTCCGATGGTAACATATCGTTGCGCGCTACATGTATTGCATTGCGAACTAAATAACTGTACTTAGCGTGAAAGCACGTCTTGTGCTTTTTTGAAGTGGCCCTGTGGCGCCTCCGCGGAAGCAAATCTCAGTGCACACGAGCAAAACGTCGTCAAAACCACTGGGGAACTGGTGTTGGTCTGCTCAGGTGATGACTGCAACACACATTGATCACAGGAAACCTATTCACAGAAAGGAAAATAAGCTTCTTTAAGCATAAAACTCCTCCCCACACTGCCTTAATTATTGTGGTATCGCTCACTGGGAACCGCTGCTTAGCTGTACAACGATAAGCCTATCACAGAAATTAACTGCCGCGTTAAAACTAAAACCAAAGTTTGCACGGAAACTTTCCAAAAATAACACAAGATGAAGAAACACTTGTACAAAAACTTTCATGAATTCTTTTAAAAATGTGTGACTTCTAAGGAGTTCTACATATGGATGCGAGGTCCTCACGTAACAAAGATAACAGAGTTCTGACTTCCCTCGAAGCCCCAGAACCAAATGGTTGTGTTTAGTATGTAAAAGCGGCTTTTGAAAATGTATTCCTGTGGTCCTAAAGTGAACATTGGTGCATGCTCGAAGAACTGAAGAAAACAGAGGAACCATCCTTGTATCGCAGCGGCCCGTTGGCTAATATCACATTTTATCCACGCGAACGAGACCGGTAACAACGGGCCTGCGACTTTATGCTCCCTGCGGAAGGGGGACAGCTCGCTACGCTACGTTTGGAGGAAGGCCAGTTACAAAACGACCCATAGGAATGGAGCGAGAACACAGAACCGGATTGGGCCAATTTAACGTTTTACTTAGCGAAGAACAAATAGCATGGTGGCATTATGTCATTGAAATGCGTGTGTATTCAATTCAATCTGCACATTTGAATGTTATTTATTTATTTACAAGATACCTACATCGCCACGAGGGCATTTTTGTAGAGGGGACATGCAACATGTACAGAACAGAGCATACAAATACATATATACATCCATGCACTTTTTCAAAAGCACTTATTCATATGGATTAAAAAAAGAACACCCTAATGATCATAAACGAGAGAAAAAAAGATCGTTATTTATAAGGCTAACCAATTCCTCTGATAACATATTCCAGTCACTTATTGTTCTAGGGAAAAAAGAATTTGCAAGAATGTTTGTACTGTGGGAATGCTCTAGCACTTTTTGTGGATTATCGTGACGAAGTGATATGGTGTTTCGCTCGAGGAGATACTGTTTTTTGTCGATACCTGTACGATTGTAGTAAATCGAGTGGAAAAAATTTAATCTTAACTTTTTACGTCTGGACTTCAATGGTTCCCAGTTCAGCGTAGCTTTAATCGCCGAGATGCTAGCAAAAGGGTCGTACTTGTTGGTAACAAAACGTGCTGCCTGGTTTTGCAACGTTTCTAATCTTTCTGTAAGGTACTCTTGGTGTGGGTCCCACACTACAACGCATAATCAAGTATAGATCGGACATGCATAAAATACAGTGTTTCTTTCACTTCTCTGGATGCATCTTTAAAGTTTCTACGGATAAAATATAACATTCTACTGGCCTTTGTAATTATGTACTCTACATGTTTATTCCACTTGAGTGACTGAGTTAAGTATACACCTAACTATTTGTACTCTGTAACGCTAGTGATTATTGTATCTTTTATTTTATAACTTTCTGGGGTTATAGCTGATGTCCGTGTAAACCGGAGGTGATTACATTTCTCGATATTTAGGTTCATACCCCATCTGTCACACCACCCAGCTACTGTTTCTAGGTCTTTTTGTAGCGCGTATGTGTCGTTTAGTGAATTTATCTGCCTATAAATAACACAGTCGTCAGCAAATAATTTAATTTCGGACGAAATGTTTTCGGTTATATCATTTATATAAATCAAGAACAATAATGGTCCTAGTACGCTGCCTTGTGGTACGCCAGAATTAACCGCAATAGAGCTAGATTTATGACTATTTAAAACCAGACATTGCTCGCGGCCGTGCAGGTAGTTACGTATCCAAGAATGAATTTTATAGGTAATTTTCAGGGATGCAAGTTTATTGTCCAGAAGGTTATGAGGAACGGTATCAAAAGCCTTCCTAAAATCTAGAAAAATTGCATCTACTGGCTTATTATTATCGAGGGCCTGTGATATGTAATGCTGAAATTCTACTAAATCTGTATTGCATGAAAATCCACTGCGAAAGCAATGCTGAGAAGGTGTTAGGCAAGTTGGTGGAGTTGAGGTATTGAAATATTGCACATAACCAAGATCTTCTAAAAGTTTACAGCAAATTGAAGTCAAAGAAATCGGTCAATATTATTCCACATTTTTTCTATCCCCGGACTTAAAGAAAGGTGTTACATTTGCAAATTTCCAGTCTTTGGGAACAATTCCTGACTCAAGTGACATTTCGTAAACAATAGCTAAATACCTTGCAATAATGCCATGGCACTACTTCAGTACAAATGGCGGTAGCCCATCTGGACCAGATGCCTTAGAAGTGTCCAGTTCGCGTAAGAGGCGATCTATACCATAAGCATCTATAATGATATCATCCATAGAGTGGGTTACATCACTAACACATGACGGTAAAGGAGCAGTTGACGTTCTTTGTGAAAAAAAACAGACCTGAAAATGCATTGAAAGCTTCCGCCATTTCAGCATTACCTTGCCCAGTGATACCATCCACTGATAGTGACTGTATAGAAATGTCATCTTTCCTGGTTTTCTTTACGTATTTCCAAAACTGTTTCGGGTTTTGCTTAGGTCAATGTTCAACCGGGCGAAAAATTGTCTTTTCGTATTTTTATTGCAAAATTAACCTTATTGTTAGAGTCTTTCAAAGCCTGTTCAATAATTTCGCTACTATTACTGCAGAAACGTCTATAGGCTCACCGGGCTTTCCTTATTATCTTGCGAATTTCCGCGCTGAACGAAGGTTTTTGTTGTTTTTTACCGTTAGGTACTTCGATGGTATAAACGTTTCTGTTAGATGTTTTACTTTAACGCGAAAGATACACCGAAGTTCTTCCAACCCTAGGAATTCAGGCAGCCGAATAAAAATTTGGAGGTATGATTCTAATTGTGCAGAGATAGCCTCATAGTTTTCTTTATGAAACATGAAAACTTGGCGATGATGTTGCATTTGATTCAAAGCACTAAGTAAGGACAATTATGCTACAACTGCTTTGTGGTCGCTTATGCCAGAAATACCAAATACTTTAGATATAATATTTGTGTCGTTACATAACATCAAACCCAAGATTGCGTTCTGCCTGGGAGGTTCTAAAACGTAGTGGTTGAAGCCAAACGTAGACACCAATTCTTTAAAATTACGATAAAGTTGAGAAGTATTATTTGTCGAGTTTCCTGCAATCCAATCAAAGTCGGGCAGATTAAAATCGCCCCCTAAAATTGATCCGTCATGTATCACTGATAGCGCATCGGTAAGTTTTCCAATTGATTCTTCACTACTATTTGGTGGGCGTTAAGATGTACCAATTACTAAAGTTTTTCCTTCAGGAAAAAAAACTCGACACCATACGGATTCCGTATCGTCGTCAAAAAAAGTGGCGAACTTTTTAGTGTTCTTGATATTAAGAGAAACACTCCCCCGCCATGTCAATGCCTGTCTTTACGGTAGACAGTATATCCGGAAGGAAAAACTTCTGCACTTCGCACGCCTTCGTCCAACCACGACTCCGTGCCCATTATTATTTGCGGTTAAACGGTAGCAACCAAAGACGCGAATTAGTCTACTTTATTTTTAATACTACGGCAGTTTACGAGAAGAATAGGTAGAACACCGGGAAAACGCAAGGCTTACCGCTCCGCGTCTTATCTTTTGGGCACACAGCCCGTCATTTTGGGCACACAGCCCGTCATTTGGGCACACAGCCCGTCATTTTGGGCACACAGGCACCGGTTCATTTTTTGCACAGTCCCAGATAAAACTTTCGCCGTCAATGTCGTAGTTGTCGTAGTTGTCGTAGTTTGTAGTTGTCGTAGTTGTTGTAGTTATCGTAGTTTGTAGCTTGTCGTAGTTGAGGTAGACGCGGCTGTCTTTATTCTGCTTCGTTTCCTTCGCGTAGTTCCATAGCTTTCGCCTTTTTTCCTGTACTGCTCGGCTAAAGTCCTCGGAAACACTGTAATCGGTGCCTTTCAACTTGGTGGCATTGTGTATCACGGTTTTTCGCATTTTCAGCTAGAAAAGCATGCCACAATAGGCCGAGTCTTTCCGTGTTTATACGCCCCTATGTGGTGCGCCCGCTCTATGGAAATATCTTTCAGACCGAGTACATCTTAGCAAACATCGCTAACCAATTTTTCGGACTTTTCGCATGTCTCCTTTGCAGTTACGTCCGGCACTCCACAAAACACCAAGTTTGAACGGCGACCTCGGTTTTCAAGGTCGTCTAATTAAAAAATTGGATTTGGGCTAAGGGTGCTTATCAAATCACGTCACTATTTTCCGCATTACATTTGGCTCTGTCTTTATCACGCTTTTATTCACACACATTTGTTATACTGCGTGTCTACATGAGATAAAACATACGCCACTCATCCCGTGCTTGTTCAGCGTTTATAAGCCCAAGCTTTGAGGCTCATTACGCTTAGTCCTCCCACGGCTCACGCGAAACCAATTTATCACAGCTACATATTTGGTCTCCGATATATACTTTCCAGAAAAAGTTATTACAGGGATCAACCATGCTTGTGTCCAGGAAATGTTTGTTGACAGCCTAACAGCCACTGCTCGTTTTAACTACAGTAGCACGCGGTTTTAAAAAAAAAACATTTTATTACTACCCAAAACCAAAAGACACTATGGTCAATTTACGAATTTGCTGCTAAGCACGAGGTTGCGGGTGCTATTCCCGGCCGCAGCGGCCGCCTTCTGATGGAGGCAAAAGCAAAAACGCACGCGTGTACGATATTTCGGCGCACGTTTAAGATCCTCAGGTGGTCGAAATTAATCCGGAGCCGTCCAACACGGCGCTCCTCATCGCCTGCGGTGCGTCGGCACGTTAATCCTTACCATCAATCAATTCATTTATGGCTAACCTAATATGTATTCGAATATGATATTGTCACGAAGACAAGGACGATGCAGTTGTGTTGAATGAGAAACACGTTTATTGGAGCGAACTTGTGCTCCCCTAACAACTCAAAAGAATACAGAGGCGGCGAAGCAGTGGTCAACAAAGTGACTTGCACAGGCGAGTGTCGTCGAATCGAATGCCCCGGCGTCCGCACTGCAGGCTTTTTATCTTTTGGCGCGCGTGGTTCTCGAAACGTCGATTCGCATCGAGACCATAGTAGATCCAAGAAGATTATTCTGGGCTGTTCACGTTAGATCGGAATGCTCTCCCTATCACAACAGATAACACATGCGGCACAGAAAGAAAGAATGCAACACGCGCTTCCCTTGGCGCAGAGATAACACAGACCGGCGCAGCCGGGCGGTAAAAGCAAAACACAAATAAAACAAACCCAATGTATGGTTCGCGGCATTACCCCCCCTCTAAGAGTGCATCGACCCGATGCTAACATAAGCGACAGTCCGAACAATGAAAATAAAAGTTCGTCATCGTCCGTAGAAAGGTTTTAAGCGAACCACGTGGACGACTTCAGGCCGCGTGCGTCGTCGTGATGTGCCGGAGTCACCATCGGGGATCACTTCGTAGGTAAGTTGGCCAACACGTCGTAGAATCTGGTAGGGTCCGAAATACCGTCGCAGGAGCTTCTCACTGAGTCCGCGTCGTCGGATGGGAGTCCAAACCCACACACGATCCCCCTGGTTGGTACTCGGCGTCTCGGCGTCGGAGGTTGTAGCGGCCCGCATCCACCAGCTGCTGGTCCGTTATACAAACTCGAGCGAGCTGGCGGGCCTCCTCCTGCACGTTGAAAGGTATCCGTGGACGTCGGCATTGAGGTCGTCGTCTTCTACGTGCGGAAGCATGGCGTCGAGCATCGTAGTCGGCCTTCTACCGTAGACAAGCTCGAACGGCGTCAGCTGTGTCGTCTCCTGGATAGCCGTGTTGTACGCAAACGTGACATACGGAGCACTTCGTCCCAAGTCTTATGTTCAACGTCAACGTACGTTGACAGCATATCTGCGATTGTCTTGTTCAGACGTTCTGTTAGTCTGTTCGTTTGGGGGTGGTACGCCGTCGTTCTTCGGTGATCCGTGTTGCTGTAGCGTAATACTCCTTGCATCAGCTCCGCAGTAAATGCCGTTCCGCGGTTTGTGATTAGGACTTCCGGGGCTCCATGTCGCAGCACAACTTGGCTTATGAAGAACTTCCGCCACTTCTTGTGCAGTCCCCCTCGGAAGAGCGGCGGTCTCTGCGTAGCGCGTCATGTAGTCTGTCGCTACGACAATCCACTTGTTCTGTGATCGTGACGTAGGGAACGGGCCTAAAAGGTACATTCCATTCTGTTGAAATGGTCTCGATGGGAAGGCGATCGGTTGCAGAAGTCCGGCGGGTCTTGTCGGCGGCGTTTTTCGTCGCTGGCAGTCACGGCAGCTCCGGACGTAGTGGGTGACGTCAGAGGTAAGGCCGGGCCAGTAGTACCTCGCCTTGATTTTTCCAATAGTGCGGGCTGTGCCCAGATGTCCGGAAGACGGGTCGTCGTGGCACGCTTCCAAAATTTCGTCACGAAGGTCCGCGGGGATGACGAGAAGGTAATTCGCTCTTGTTCCGGGGCTGAAATTCTTCTTCACAAGGACGGAGTTTCTCAGGCTGAATGCTGGTAAGCTGCGTTTGAAGGTCCTAGGAACGGCAACGTTGCATCCCTCGAGGTACTCGATTATGACGCGTAAGTCGGGGTCGGCACGCTGCTGGGCGGCTAGGTCGCTCTCCGTCACGATCCTGAAGAACGCGCTGTCTTCATCAGAGTCTTGTGGTGGTGGGTCGACGGGGGCGCGGGACAGGCAGTCGGCGTCGGAGTGTTTCCTGCCGGATTTATAAACGACTGTAACGTCGAACTCCTGCAGGCGCAAGCTCCACCGCCCAAGACGGCCAGAGGGGTCCTTCAAATTGGCGAGCCAACACAGCGCATGGTGGTCTGTTACAACCTTGAATGGCCTTCCATACACGTATGGGCGAAATTTTGAAATCGCCCATATAATAGCCAGGCACTCTTTCTCAGAGGAAGAATAGTTTTTCTCCTCCTTCGACAGAACACGGCTAGCATAGGCGATTACCCTTTCGCAGCCGCTTTGCTTTTGGACAAGGACGGCACCCAAGCCTATATCACTGGCGTCCGTATGCATTTCCGTTTCGGCATTTCCGTCGAAATGAGCGAACACGGGCGGGCTTTGCAGGCGTTTTTGCAGCTCGCCGAATGCTTTTTCTTGGTCGTTTTCCCAGCTGAAAGGGGTGCTATCTTTCGTCAAGCGCGTGAGTGGCTCTGCAATGCGTGCGAAGTTTGCGACGAAGCGCCGGTAGTATGCGCACAGCCCGAGAAATCTTCGCACGCGCTTCTTGTCTTTCGGCCTTGGGAAGTTCGCAATGGCTGAAGTTTTTGCCGGGTCAGGTAGGACTCCCGCGGCGTTGACGACGTGGCCCAAGAACTTGAGTTCCCCGTATGCGAAACGGCACTTTTCAGGCTTCAGTGTTAACCCCGACGTACGAATGGCCTCGAGTACAGACTCCAACCTTGCAAGGTGTTCGTCGAAAGTTCCGGGCGAATACCACTACGTCGTCGAGGTATACGAGGCAGGTGTGCCACTTAAGGCCAGCTAGCACAGTGTCCATGACTATTTGAAACGTCCGCTGGTGCTGTGCACAGCCCGAACGGCATCACCTTGAACTCGTATAGGCCGTCGGGGTTATAAATGCAGTCTTCTCTCGGTCTCTCTCGTCCACTTCAATTTGCCAGTAGCCGGTCTTCAGGTCCATCGATGAGAAGTACTTCACGTGGCAGAGGTGGTCGAGGGCGTCGTCGATTCGGGGGAGGGGGTACACGTCCTTTTTCGTGATTTTGTTCAGTCGCCGGTAGTCAACGCAAAACCTTAACTGTGCCGTCTTTTTTCTTTACGAGTACGACGGGCGCAGCCCAGGGGCTTTTCGATGGCTGTATAATGTCGTCGCTGAGCATGTCGTCGACTTGAGTCCGGATGGCTTCCCGTTCGTGTGAAGAGACGCGGTACGTGACTGTCGGGTAGGTCGGGCTCCATCTTCGGTTATTATTCGGTGCTTCGCTAGAGGGGTCTGACGTAGTTTTGCGCTCGACGAAAAACATTCGCTATAGCGACGCAGCAAAGCCAATAATTTTTTCCGTTGTTCTTGCGGTAGCGCCGGATTCACGTCGAATGGCTGGCGCGGAGCTTGAATGTTTCTACGGTGTGCGTTCAAAGTCGGCGACTGCGATCACATCACTTGCTTCTTGCGTTTCTTCTAGGAACGCAATTGCAGCTCCCTTGTTTAAATGCTGGTATTCTTCGGTGAAATTAGTGACCAAACGTGAGATTGGCGTTGCTTAAAGTGCGCAATGCCTCTTGCGACGGATTCACCGCGGTCGAGAAGCAACCACGATCACTCTCTACGATAGCGTCGATGTCAGGAAATCAGCATCCTCACAGTAGACGGTCGATCATCAAGCTTGCGCTTGGTGGCAGGGGAATGTGATCGTCGGCGATCCTGACAGCAGCACGGTGATCGGGGTTCGGCTGCGGCGTCGGGAGTGATTGGCGGAAAATGTTATCGACTTGGTCTGCAGATCAATTATTGCGCCGTTGTCCGTCAAAAAGTCCATTCCGAGAATCACGTCGCGGGAGCAGTTAGGCAGAATGACGAACGCCGCAGGGTACGTTGTGCCGTCTATGGTGACGCGCGATGTGCACGTTCCACTTGGCGTCACGAGGTGGCCTGCCTGCTGTGCGTATGTGCGGACCGTCCCATCTGGTCATAACTTTCTTCAGCTTAGACGCAAATGGTCCGCTCATTACCGAGTAGTCGGCTCCCGTGTCTACGAGGGCGACTACGTCAAAGCCGTCGATGGACACCTTGACGTCAGATGCAGTCTTCCTCGAGTTCCGGGTTCGTCGGGGCGTCGTATCTCTGCTTGTACGTGTTGATGGTCGGGCACTGTGCATCGTCGTTGTCGTCGTCTTCTCAACGGCGTCTCGGTCAGGTCGGGTACGCGTCGCGCCGTGTACTGTCGTCGTGTTCGGGAGCCTCGTCAGGGTTAGGTCGGGTCGTCGGGATGAGGGCATGTCGTGAATCACTGTCTTCAGCGCGTCCTTGCGTCGTTGGAGGTTCTAGTTTTTCGCCGTAGAGCAACTTCACCTCCAGAAGTTGCCGCCTTTAGTTTCCCCCCGCGTGGGCTGGGGGACCTTCCACGGGCGAAGTCAGCGTTGCTACGGGGTTCGGCGATTGGTAGGGGTAGGGCGACGGCGAACGGTTGAAACGCGCTGGGCCACGGCTTGTTTCAGATAGATACTCGTCGATCTCACGTGGTCGTTGGCCAGGGAGAGGGCGAGGTGCGTCGACGGAGAAACCACGCAGTCCGAGTCTCTTGTATGGGCAGCGACGGTAATGTGGTCGGCCTCTCCGCAGTGGTAGCACAGAGGACGGTTATCGGGAGTTCGCCATACGTCCGTCTTCCTCGGCGTCTGGTTTCGGCTACCGGGGTCGGGCGGGTGACAGTGGGCGGCGGTACGGCGGGGCCTCTTGACGGCGTGTTGGAGCAGGCGGGGTCGACGAACAGCCGCGGAGAGTGTCATAGCTTGAGGCTCTCGGGATGGCGTAGAAGTTCCCAACGCTTGTTGCACTTCTTGTCTAATCCCGTCGGTGAGGGAAGCGACTTGGGGCTGCGGCGGCGTTGGGAGAAGTTTCCGCAGCTCCTCTCTTACTATTGCGCGGATAGTCTCGCGTAGGCTGTCGGCCGGGATCCGCGTGCTGCCAAAGTCGTTCGCATTGGCCGCGCCAACAAAGTTGCGGTCATACTGCTTAGCACGCATTTCGAGGGCTTTCTGAATGGTGCTGGCTTCGGTCACGAATTCGGCGACGGTTTTGGGCGGATTTCGGACAAGTCCAGCAAACAGTTCCTCCTTCACATCCGCGCATTAAAAGCGCAACTCTTTCTTTCTTCCGTCATTTTGTGGTCCGCGCGGCGAAATAGCTGCTTCATCTCTCTCAACGAAGATCACGACACCCTTCGTTGGGGTGTTGCGTGCGCGTTTCCAACAAAGGGCGGCTCTTTCTTTCCGCACGACGGTAGTGAAGGTCTTAGTAAACTCGCTTTTGAACTGGAGCGCCGTTTGTCAAGGAGCTCTCGTGGTTCTCGAACCAAGTGCGAGCCGAATCTTCCAAGTAAAAGAAAACGTGCCGGAACGTTTCTGCGTCATCCCACCTGTTGAATTTCCGGACGCGCTCCAGTTTCTCCAACCATCTTCTGGGTCTTCTGCGGGGGCTCCTCGGAACGATGCGGTTTCGGGGGCTGCTGCAGGACGATTGGCGACGTTGTTTCTTGCACCATGGTGTTGGTTGCAGCGTTCCTTTCTTGGGCCCTTCTGGCATCAAACCGAACTCGGGCGGTAAATCTTGCAGGCGGGGGCTGGCTCTTGTTGGACTGGCTTGGCGGCGTTTCGAGGTTGTAGTGGGCATGAAGGGTGCGTACCCAGCACCTTCACCAGATGTCACGAAGACAAGACGATGCAGTTGTGTTGAATGAGAAACATTTTTTGGAGCGAACTTGTGTCTCCTAACAACTCAAAAGAATACAGAGGCGGCGAAGCAGCGGTCAACAAAGTGACTTGCACAGGCGAGTGTCGTCGAATCGAATGCCCCGCGTCCGCACTGCAGGCTTTTTATCTTTGGCGCGCGTGGTTCTCGAAACGTCGATTCGCATCGAGAAAATAGTAGATCTAAGAAGATTATTCTGGGCTGTCACGTTAGATCGGAATGCTCTCCCTATCACAACAGATAACACATGCGGCACAGAAAGAAAGAATGGAACACGCGCTTCCCTTGGCGCAGAGATAACACAGGCCGGCGCAGCCGGGCGGTAAAAGCAAAACACAAATAAACAAACCCATGTATCGTTCGCGGCAATATCGCCACCTTAGCTTTCTCAGATGGGCTTGCACGTCAGCACAGTTCAGTCGAACGGTGAAGCAATATTTCATGACACTCTTCTTAGAGGCGGATCGATACTTCGTTATTCAGTAATGTATAATTGCAGCTGCTTTTCCCATGTAACTGTAATATCTTCTTATGTGAGGTCTCTAGGACAGTTCTTGGAACTTTGGGACCTCCTCGTGTATTGCGTATGAACAATAAGCAATAAATTCTGCCTTGTGATCCACCGTTAAAAAAACATGCATGGCTGAAAAACCACAATGTAATGACAATACTTATGTGTCGAAGTATGGGCACTATCATTGCAGTATTCATTAACAAGCACCAATGTTGCTAATTGGAAGCGTTGAGAATTGTATGGGTAGTGCCTTTCCCGAACTGCCGGCCGCAATTGCGGGGCAGATTTTGATAAGCTTGAACGCACCGGTTACAAGGGACTTTTCATGCTTGGGTTTAGCACGTTCACTTTGGTTCTGTCGTCTGCGCTAGTGTTCCCCTAAACGGGTTGTTTGAGACGCGTTCTAGCAGATGAAACACGTAGTTGCTGATCTGCGGTATTTTGAGAGTCGGTATCAAAGAATTTTCAGGGGATATCGGAAAAAAAAGTTGCAGTATAATTACAAACATTTCTTTTAATGTAATTTGTCTTTTACGTAAAGTAGTGTAATAAGTGATTGCTAAGAAATAAATAAACTTTTAGGACTTTTAGAAAAAAAGCAACTTGTCTGAAAAAACAACACCCCTGTTGCAGAACTTACCTTCTGTGGTGTTCACTGTAGATGTAATAGACAAAAATGCAAAGTCCGAGAGCATTGGGATAATTGTTGTGTTACCAGTACCACGTCGTTTTTAAAGGGATCTATAATTTGCTTTTGCGCAGAAACTCACGGCATTTCACAAGATAACCGGAATTTAAATCATTTGTATAGCCATGCACAGAGCTTTGTCACCTAATTCGATAAATATCAAACGTTATTTGACGCACAAAACTTCAATCTGCGACAAAAGCGTTGCTTGCCGCCTCTTTTCTCTTAACAGGTTCTTACAAAAAGTAAAGTGCTCTATAAAACAGAAGTTAGTTTTTTGTACAGTGATGAATTTCGTAAGAAGAAATTCTCAGTAACGTTTCCAAGATCCCCTTTTCCTACAGATAGTTTAGGAATATAATATAGACTGAAGCAGTTAAGATGACGGACATTCATTTCTTAGTTGGCTTCGATGAGTTATAGATATGTTATTCATAATAATGTTTTTTATTCTTCACTTTACGTGGTGTGCTGTGTTACACTTCGTCTTCACAGGTAATCTTTGATATTCCATACACGGGTATTTTGTTGAGTCTTGATATGAAAGGACACTTTCTTGTGCTGTGTAGAAAACGTAAGAAACAAAGCACAGCCGGGCAGGTTGGGCGTTGATGCCAGAGTAGCGTATGACCTACGATGGCTGGTGTGAAGCTGCGGGCTTTGTAAGTTTTTTTTGGCCCTTGCCATTTAAAGACTTTAGTTGTACCTTAGTGATCGCATAAGTTGTTTTACCCCCATAATTACCTTTGGTTTGAGAAAACCTAAACATCCACTCAGTGAGGGGAGAAGAGCCTGATTTGGAGATCAGCACTAGGTCGACAACTGAAATCCAGAATATTCCGGTAAAGTTAGGTCAATTGCATTTAAATCCTTGAACAGGCCTTCGCTCCAGTGGGCATCAGTTCTCTGGCATCTTTCGGCGCATGTTGACGGAATGAATTATGTAATGTCCCAAAGAAAGTCACAACATTTGCTTATAACTGCTACAAGGTGCTTTAAGAAACGATAAAATCTATATAGAGATCAATAGAAAGGCCAAAGTGAGAGGCTGAAAGATTGATTATTTGTTTTGCCACCATAAGCGCGGAATAGACAAATTTAGCCTAATTATTTTGGCTAGTAGGCACTAAATGCATTCGATGTACTGCAAAAAAGGTAAAGGTTTCAGCACTAAAGTGTATGCGCTTAACATTTAATTTTTCCCAGAACTATCTATTGAAAGGCACTTCAAACTGAGATACCTGATTGCCTTACACTGTAACTATTTGCTACAGCATTTACAGATGGCGTGCCGAATTGTTTGTGTCTTTTGTGTAACAGACTCATGTTGGTGTGTTCATAGTGAATGCCATGCGACATAGGAAAGCCATAATTTTCTTGTGATTGACTGCTTCTTCTGAAATTACGATGCGCCAGTACCAATGCAGATCCCAAGAAATAGCCTTAACATACGTTATAAGTCGATCCCCGCAATTTCTTCACAAGGTTCATTTTTTGCTAAAGACAGCGCTCAGTGATGGTGGATTTAAAACAACAAAGAAAAATGGTGATGGAAGGAAAAAGTTTGGCAAGAATGCCAAAAATACGCGGTGGGCTGGCATTCAGTAGGACCCGTGTTGAAATCTCAGTACCACTTGGTCCGATTTTTTACTTTACTGTGTGTACGCCGATGCCGCACGCTGCATTTGTGCTGTAAAAGCCGGTTGCTGCTTTGGTGTAAACCCTTGTAAGACACACTGAACTGATTTTGTGCATAATGAGAAGAAGCACTGTAACTGCAGCTTATGGTTCAACGGTTCAAAATTTTGTTATGATGGAAAAGCTCACGTGCTTTAGTAAATCATCAGTGTGTTATAGGATGTTTATCTTCGTATGCACGAAATGTTTCACTTGCACATCTGCAAAAGGGCAACATCTATTACAAAAACGCTTTTTGGAGATTACAGCGCATAACGCGAACAACATTTTTGAAGCACGCAGACGATGTTTATTAAGCTACCTAATGTATACATGCTGTGCTGCCAGAAAATATTGGTTTAATACTGTTGGTTTCACAAAAATTACCCAGCATAAGAAATGTCACCTCGATACTTCATTTTTATCGCCGTTCCCGCCCGTTTACTGACGATGATACTAATGAGCATTTTGTCCCTTCCACCACACTAACATTCTTTTATCCATGCTGGAAACTTCATAATACCGACAAACCTATACCATGTGTATATATTTTTTCTAAGGGGTTTCAATTACAATTATAAAAACAAAGTGTGTTAAATATTAACCCATTTTACTCCCGGATAGCCTAAGTAACGTTGACTAGCCTTATGGTACCCTTCTATCGTATGACAAATCGAAATAGAGGAGAAATTTGAAGGTGGTGGTAATTTAAAGTTTCACCTATCTTTGATGAGGGCGTAAATGTCGTCAAAAATGTAATTTTCTGCTTCCTCAATTGACCATACAGGGAGTTTTCACCAAAAAATAGGATCCTGCGTTGGATTCCGTTATGGCTCAGCGTAAAACTACTGTGTGGGGTTTAGCAAATGCCTGGCATAAAGAGATGCTGGCGAAGGCGCGAGACACAACCGCAGCGACTATTCTTTTACAAAATACGGAGTCTGACAGAATTATAAATTTGTTTCGTCCAGCTTAGTTAAAAACCTCGTTTGATATAGATCACGGTGCGTGCGGCATTGTTTGAACAGCTGTGTACTAAAGAAAAAGCGATCGCAAAATGTGCTAGGGGAATGGACAGGAGAGCTGGGTGAAGCCAGGTATGGGAAGTCAAAACAGGTTATCACACCAATATCTTTTCAAGCGAATGAAAATTGATGTCAGCGCATAACTTCATCTTTCCCTCTCCATATTCTTAGAAAGGCAAGCACTATGCTTTATTTGCGACTGTTAAGGAGCTACGCCGCCTAATGCTCCCGCCTTCTCTTTTTGCCTGTGCATATAGCACGAGTGTTTCAAGCAGACGTAATGCATTTTTTCGTAAATCCAAGGTAACTCAAACAAATAGAGGGCGTTACTTCAGACAACAATTTGGATAAAGCTATCCGTAAGGGCAATCTAGCATCCAATATTATTGAGTTTATTTGGAATGAGCGCCATATCAGAAAATAAACGGTTATGAGGACAATTGTGGCATCCATTTTAAAAGCCACACATAATTAAAAAAAAATTCATGCTCCCGATTCCTCTCACTCCGCAAATTCTCACCAAAATCAGCGGTGGCCACAGGCACTTGTTCAGACGGTGACCAGGGTGGCTGGTACAAAGTCTATTACACAACAAAAACATTTGACAAGCAAGGCTTCGGGCCGAATACGGAAATCAGATACATAGAAGAAGAAGAAGGTTACACGACACTTGCCCTATTCTTTGTTTTATTAAAGTTGGGGAGCCATTAGAATCTTGTAAAAATTTGTGCCCTTCCACTGTGTGAAGAAGGATGACCTGCGAAGCTGGATGCAGTCCATGGAGTGCCCGAAAGAAAACACGTTTGTTAGTACTTTGCGATTGAGGATACTTCCTAGCCGATTAGGTGACAAACTTGGAAAGGCCCGAGGTTCAGTCTCGCAGACAAACGAGCAGCTTTCTGTTTTACTACCGCTACTTATGCACCCTACTGCTTGTGTAACACACTCACCCACTCCGCTCGACTACTGAGGGGACACCAGACAAGTCAAATTGGGCCGCTTGATGTCCATGATGAAACCTCTCACCAGCACAACAAACATGTCAGCAGTAAGGGCCGGAAACCTATAACTTCGCGTGCCCGCCCCTCCCCCCCCCCCCCGCTTCCGACCCCTGCACGCCGGCGACACGTTATGTGTGATTACAACGAAGAAAAGCCTTCATAGATGTCGTTCTAAAAGCCATTTAAGCTGAAAAAGTACTGCTTCACGTCGGCGTTCTAAGCGGGCAAGTTGCCGTTCATCCGGGAGGGATTTGCAGCTACTCGACGAGCTGGAACTAGAGGACGCAACGGCGGCGGCAGCGGTTTTCTATTATTTCTGCGCCTATTCGCGCCTCAGTGCGGGCCGATGCCTCTTCATATCCCGCTCTTCCAAGCGAACGACATGTGTTTTCCCATATGTGTTTTCCCATGTGTTTTCACTTGATCATCATGCGAGCGGTGGCTGGGTGTGGAACCGATGGCTCGGGCGTCGCAGCAACATCGGCGTGCGCCTGTGGAGCCAGCTTAGCTCTGGCGCGATTGGTGACGCTGCGCCACAGCCGCTTGATAAATATACACGTGCCATATAATTCGTATGCCGTGTGTGTGTCATTGAAGCAGCAGTAAGCATGATAATAAAGCTAATCCTAGACAACCAGGAAAGCTCAGAACTACAAGTTGGACCTTAGCTCACGCTACGTATATCCTCGCATTGCCAACCTAAGCTACAGCTAATGTTTTGTATTCGGTATTGTTAACGACATCTCGAATTCTTGCGATCGACTTAACTGTCGGATACGGGGTCAGCGTCTTAAAGAGTATGTGGGGTCACTACAGATTGCCTTGGGGCTTACTAATTTTTGGAGTGATTTGACTGCACATGCTAACGTTGAAGTACTCCGAAAAAATTGTCAATTCTTAGCTGACATTGAAGGGTCGCAGATGTGTTGCCAGGAGCAGTCCGCTTGCTTTGCTCACAGCGAAAAGGGCCACTTTCTTTGAAATTATTCAAGAATGAGATAGGTTCAAACGGGGATCCCGTCATTTGTTTGCATATCATGCATGCTCTATGCAATAAACCCAGAAGAGTGTGCGTAAGCGTCTGTGATTAGAGGTATCGTTCGCAGTGCTTTATTGATTTAGCCCTGTTAACAAATAGTTAAATGTACCCACTGTGACACGGGGCCTACTCATTGGAAGTAGCATCCGGCGGTTGATTGACACGTTGGCTCTGCTTTGCCCACATCGCTGCCGTCACCTCCCGCCGTATGTCGCTTGTCTTGTGCTTCACGCAACAGCTGGCTGAACTCGCGCGCTTCTGCGGGAGAGAATTTTCGCTCGCTCCGATTAACCGTTACCACTTACTAGAGTGGAAAGATGCGAGACTGCAGGTACGTCATCTCTAGATCCAGCCAATTTCTCTCCCATTACTCCTAACTTTCCAGCTGCTTTTCAAGCTGTCTTTTTTTTTTGGGCGCGTATCCATGACGGTGCGCCGGAGAATTTTCTGGCAACAGGGGAGCGCCGACGTTTTCACTTCGCCCAGCCTTACAAAGCTTCGCTTGAAAAAAAAAACGTGCAACGGAAGAGTCTCCTATTTTTTATATCCATCATATCGTTTTTGCAACAAATATGTAAGTCAATTCACAGCAGCTTCAAGAACAATTTCAGGCATAGAGAATACATGACTTCGCATGCCAGAAAAACTAATGGAATTGGTTGCAATATCCTCTACCAACGAAAGTGTCACATATAGACAATGTATGGCCCCACCATTTACACTTCAGAAAGTGTCCGCCAAATTACAATGATTTCCCCTAATTTATTCAGATATTAGATGCAAAGCATCTCAAGGTCGGGGCTATGTCCCTCCCTTGTTGTTGTTGCGCCGTCCGCATCCCCACTGCTCATGCTCCGCTCGCTGAACTCCCGGTGGTGTTTTATCCTTTAATGGCTCCTAGAGTGACAGTTTTGCCGGTGTCTTCCTGGGCTGCCACGAGACGAGCACGCTTCACGCGCCTTCGATGTTTCATCGTCGTCGGCGGCGGCGTGCGTCGGCGAGTCGCGGCTGGCCGTGATTACAAACAGCCCACAACCATCCGGGGAACGTGCATTGACCTCATCTTCAGCAACTTTAGGGTTCATCCATTACAACAGCCCTTGACTTTACATTTCACAGACCATAAGGCGCTCATAATCAAAGCGAAACGCCAACCACAGCTCGACGTCACCTACGTTGAACATGATGATGATAATGCCTAAATGAAGACAAACTCATACCACGTACAACGTCTCTCTCTCTCTCTCTCTCTTTTGCCTCTACACCAAAATTACACCATCTTCCCGCAGGATGCTTATGGTCGAGCCTGTTCCCTCCCTTCTTGAGCCGTCGACACCTCCACTGCGCATGCCCGTCTCACCTCCATTCTGCTCCTCACAGCCGTGTAAGCCAGGTGTGCACACGCACTGCGTGCTACTCAACTGCGCATGCGCGTCTCTCCTCTATTCTCCTCCCTACACTACCCACGCGTCTCCTTACTCTAACACCACGCACCAACTCAACTCACTACTTACTTCAACTCTACTTACACACCAACCAACCCCCACTGCTGCTTTGCATCCTCCTCAGGGTTCCCCCCACGAGAAGATGGTGAAATTTTTTTAAAGGAAAGCTTGCTATCTCTCCCAGGCAACGGTTGTTTCGTCGCGTGGGCCAAAAGAAACTCCGAACACGGCCGCAGAGAAAAGGGCGGTTTTCACTAATGGAGCACAGTGTAGATGACGCGGCGAATTTACCCAGCGTTCCCCACGCGCTCACGCCAGCGGGTGCATTGGCGCGACCCGGCTTTGTCGTCTACTTGGGCCTGTTCATTGGCGCGACCCGGCTTTGTCATTGGCGCGACCCGGCTTTGTCGTCTACTTTGGGCCTGTTCAGGCGCAGCTTCGTGTCCATTGCGCGCTTCCTTCGTGCGCCTTGATTAAATTGTTCGACAGCACCTCCTGGGTAACCCGGAACCCACAGAAGTAAGTGATATTCCGGCAATCATACTTTAAAGATTGGTTTGCAGGGCACGAAAACAAAATGTAGACACCACCAACCGACATTTGGCCGCTAAACAAACGCTTACTCTTGCGCACCACTTGCCACAAATAGGAGTCTGTTTTCTTAATTGGTGAATACCAATTCGGTTGCGTTTTAACAGGTACTACAAAAGTCGAAAGAAAAAACTGGTTCTAATATGTAGCGATTATATGACTTTCCTAAGCATTGTCGCAATTCTCAAACTTACTAAACTAACTTAAATCGATACAAATGGGAATCCTAAGCTCACCTGCCGTATTGTTTCGGTGTCCTCCCTTGTGTCGCACGGTAGTGTAGCCCCGAGCTTGCACATCGGGATGGCTAGGTTCCGCTCTTTCACCCTCCGAACGACATTCCTCACCGTTTTCTTTCTGCCGACGCACGTCCGGGCTACAGCGGTTGCGTCCGCCGTTCTAGCATGGCCTCGACCGACGCTTCTGCGTTCGGGATGCCACCCCTGCAAATTCTAGGTAACGGCAGGGAGAATCTCTCGTTTCACTCTTTGTAGAGCCACGTGTGTGAATTCAAGTGACGTCGCATGGGAAATTGTTGGGAGTGCCATTTATAGCTGTTCTTTCCAACCCCCCCCCCCCCGCGCGCATTGGAGCCTGTTTTTGGTTACCTGACTATATAAACCGCTGGATTTCATACGAGCCAGGTGAAATGCACTAAACAAAAATAGTTTGTCTATAATGTATAATCTTTTTCAAGCTCTTTGGCCTGAGCTCAATGGTAAGTATTCCAATTTTACAACCCTCCTCCTCAACTTTACTTTCAGAGCGAGCAAACACGGGCCGACCTAATCTTTGAATTACTCGTTGGAGTTTGAGGGGGACCGCTGAACTTTAATGTATGCACCAGGGTCTCTTATGCCATTGCGTGACAGGTCTTGAGGCGTTTCGAAGCTCATGAAAAAAACTTCTGGCATACCGCGCTTAAGACCGGCGATAACGAAAAAGTGGGATCCTGCTTACCGATACAACTTCGATGGTTACGTCTGAAAATAAAGACATGCGGTACTTATAAAGAACAACGTCGTGAACTTGCAAATTACTGGATTTCACAAGCTTACACGACACGTGGCCTGGACGTTTTGACCTGGAGTTCTATGGGTCAGAGCTGACATTAGTCCGAAGCAGGGCATTCCAAAGGCAAGTGGCTCTGATTTAATGGCGAACCACTGAGTTATCTAGAGAACTGGTTTCCTGGAGTTGCAGTTAAGTCTTGCGGCCCAACATGTTCGAAAGCATCAGACCTCTCAATATTTTGCATTGGCAAAAGCATAGTTGTTCAGACAATGGCAGTGTTCTAGGGCGCAGCCCTTTGGCGGCCGCCTGTGGGCTGGGCCGCGTCAGCGTCGTAACCGAAGTGAACGATGACGGGACAGACGAGTAAAAGAAAAAGCGAAGGATCAAGGAAAGCAAAAGAGCAGAGTGCCGCGAAATTGTGAGGGGAGTACGGTTCGCCGTGGCGGCATGAGCCAACGCTCTCTGAAAGTGTGTGGTGGGGAGGGGGCAGTAGGCTGTGCCCGCACGAGGCGCTCGACGGCGCGACGCTCGGCGAAAACGTGAGGTGGGGAGGGGGGGGGGGGCGTGCGCGTCACAATGATGTGCGTTCGCTTAAGACGCAGTTCGCGGTTCCTTCCTGAGACGCACCTCGCGCCGCCGACGCAGATGCTCGTCATCTCTGCCAGAACCCACGAGTGAGTGCTGCCTGGGCGCACTTCTGCTGCGCCCAGATTTCGCATTAGTGTGTATCGCAATTGCCAGCTAATTTTTTCCTCATCGTTCGTAACACTTTCCCAAGTGTTGGTACACGCGATAATGTTTACATCTGTCTTTGTTGTAGACAGCTACGTAAGCGCCTTTGCAAGAATACTACACACATACAGAAGAAGAATACAATAAAAAAAAAGCACGGTGAGTATCGCGGAAACCGTGCCTCTCCTGTTAAAGAGCAGTTTCTTCATGCAGGGTTTCTGATTGTCTGGGGCTGCTCAGAAAATCACGCTTGTTTGGCAATAAATTGTGTTTATTTCTGCAGAACGCCTCAACTTGCTATGAATTTTTTTTTTCATGTTTTTACAGCAACTGCAGGGCTTGGCACGATGATACACGCTTTGTTTGGCTTGCGGCTGCACCCAGCTATCCTTTGCTTTGCTTTTCTATCACTCTGGTGTTGCTTCACACCATCAAGTCGCCTGCTAAGCCCCGACGTCATAATTATTATGTTGCATTATAATATAGAAAGCGGAGGAGGACCAACTTTGTTCTTGTGCAGTGTTGTAACGCAACATGCGGGTAATTGATTGTTTTCCCGAAGATAGAGAATCAAGCACTTGTTATACCACCGGCGATAAAAAACCGTGCGCGATTGAGCCATCATCACCCGGAGATATCATTTTCGATAAAGTGTAAAAGTCGTGCCTGTCCAGGTGGGGCTGGAAGATTTCTTGGATCCGACAAAAGTTGCCATCGGTATCTAGATAGGTAGCGCATCAGATATACGCGCCGCGGTCATACCCCGATTTAGCTGATACTCCGTCCACTCCAATCCGAAGAGTGCGTGTTCACTAAAGAGTAGGCTGCCTTGCCAGCTTTGGTTATCCGCATCACTATTTAGTGGTTTTCTTCGGCTGAAAGCAGACAAGAAAAATGGCTTCAATCCATGCTGCGAAGGTGGTAGGAAAGCAAGCCTGTACACGACACCCACAACATTTTCCCACGTGATGTCACTTCAATTCACACACTCGGCTCTATAAAGAGTGAAACCAGGGAGTCTGCCAGCCGTTGCCTCGGATTCGCGGGGGCGGGGTCCTAAACGCAGAAGCGTCCCTCTTGGCCGGGCTAAAGCGGCGGATGCCACCGCTGTAGAACAGCCGAGCGTCGGCGGAAATAAAATCGCGAGAAACGTCTCGAAGCGTGGGGTAGCGGAACCAAGCGATCCTGATGTGCTAGCGCCGGGATACACCACCGCGCGTCACAAACGCAGACACCGAAACAATCCGGCATGTGAGCTTAGTGATTCCCATTTACACCGATTTCAACTAGTTAGTGTAGTAAGTTTGAGAACTGCGAGAAAGCTCAGATAATATTTGTAATCATTATTCATCAGAACCATTTGTGCTTTCTTCCCGTTTGCAATACCTCTTAAAACACAATCGAATTGGTAATTGCCAATTTAGAAAACGGAGTCCCATTCGAGGTTAGCAGTGCAGTAAAGGTAGCTTTTCTCTACAGCACCCAAGAGGTGCTGTGGA
>JABSTR010000585.1:0-24572 GCA_013339765.2 Haemaphysalis longicornis | reverse complement strand
TCAGCCTCGCATTGGATTCCCAGCTTCTTTATCGTGGCCGCATGCTTGGTTTGCCTACTTTTTGAATGGTCCTTAAATAAGGAGATGCTGCAGCAGCATACGAGACACGTTGGCGGGTTTTCTCCCAACATGCCAAACTTTAAGCCAAAAATACTGTACTTCAATGATTCTGGGCAATCTCGCGGCCCACGTTTTAAAGTATGCAGGCCTACACACGTAAATGTCGAACACAAGTGTTGGCAGCGTTTAAACCAGCGTGTGGGACCTCAAATGTGAAAACAAAAGTAGGAAAGAGGGGGGAATGAGAGGTGTGCTTAAAATCATGCTGGCACTGTTGTAAAGTGTATGCTCAGGGCTAGCAGCTACTGCATATTTTATTGCAAGACCATTAGTAAATTAGTGACTGCTTTATGAAGGATTTCCTTTAGTAATGCTTTGATTTAGACAAGGTTATCCTCATTTTGGAGGAGGCGTACTTTGTTCTAGTGAACGGGCAGGCCCATTGTGGCGTCGCGTCTTGCTCGGAGCGCAATTTCTTGCACTGCGTGACACCATTGCACGTCTGGCTCAGGCCGTGGCACAAAATCCGCAATGGCTTCCACTGCTTGCAATTGCAAAGAGAGAGCTACGATTGTTTCAGTGACCAGCAGTACATGTGTACAGAACGAGGGAGGCCGGAAGTATTTTAACCCCCTGGTGATGATGGTGTATTCTTCTTGCGCTGCGCTTGCTAGTAAATTATTTGCCTAGCTTGCATTTCTTTGCTCGCCCTGGTGCATGTCTAGACTCTGTATATCCCCTTTGTTGCTTGTTCTTCTTCCAGCATTATTAAGCGATTCCGAGAAAGTATGCGAATGCTTGACGTGCCTGCACCACTTGGATGGCTTCATTGTCTGAGTGAAAGACGGAGGAGGAGAGTTTAAAGACAAAAAAAAGATGACAGGGGCCTGCGTGTCTGTGTGGTTACTTCAGTGGCAGCGTTGTTTGTTGTTGGGGGGGGCGCGGAGCACATTAGCAACTGTGACCTGCGTAGGTGCAGCGGGAAACCCGCAGTCTGGAGGCGGGGTGTTGTAACATAGTGACGAGAGCACCGCATGTTTTGCGCGTAGACGCACCGTTATTTTCCTTTTCGGTGTTGAGCACAGACGGAGAGAGCTCGTGGCACCTGTAATGGCACACAACACACACACACATGCACACATGACGCAATGCACACGTGCAACTGAAAAAAGTACTAACGTCTTGCTTGTGTTCTGAGGTGCTAGTTTTGTTCCGTGGTGACACTGATATGTTGTTGAAATCTTTCTTCGTTTTCTATCGTTCACCCCACTTTCTTGCTTCCCCCTTCCCCCTCTGCTGACGAGGTGTTGACAAGTCCCTTGCCATAGATTGAAGTTGTGGCAAGGGCTTTGTGATATACATAGCGTATTGTGTTACTTCATCCCCCTTCCATTCCCTTCCCATTCGTCTGTTACTAACAATAAGCACATTTGCTTCACCACTAAACGAGGTTGTTCTGTCATCGATGCACCGCGATTTGTGATTGTGCTTCTTTCCTTATTTTGTGCTGACATTTTTGTTGTGCCGACCATTTTTTTGTTTTGCTGTCAGTTTTTTATTATCATTGAGGAGGGTTACAACTGCAGTATTACAGTGTGCTTTTTTTTTTCCACATTTGGCAAAACTTTCAACTTTTGCAGAACCCCCACGAAACGATGAAAAATAAAAATGGAACAGATCTGACACGAAGGCTTATACATATATATATATTGTATGTACATGTATACATATACATACAAATAAATTTATGAGAGAAAAGCTGCACGAATATTTGCTCTTGTTGCATCTGTGGCTCAAAATATTTACGTTGCAACCCGCCGCGGTGGCTCAGTGGCTAAGGCGTTGCGCTGCTGACCCGAGTCGCGGGTTCGATTCCGGCCGCGGCGGCCGCTTTTCTGATGGAGGCGAAAGCAAAAACGCCCGTGTGTACGAGATTTCGCGCACGATAAAGATCCCCAGGTGGTCAAAAATTATCCGGAGCCCTCCACTACGCGGACGCTCATCGCCTGCGTTGCGTCTGCGCGTTAAACCCCACAATCAATCAATCATATTTACTGTTCAGAAGGATACCTTTGATGTGTGGGTGAGCCTTAATGCTCAGTTTACAGAATTTACTCACTGCTGATCTCCCGTTATTTCCTCCTCGCTTTCATAGCTGCGACGTCTGAGCAATAAGGAAAGGAGACTCTGGGATTCGAGCAGGAGTGGAAGGGGACGCTGGGATTTGCTAAGCTCCAGTGTTGGACCTCTCAGAGGCTGAAGGGAAGGGCTTAGAATTGAAAAAAAAACACTGTTTGCACCTGGCTCACGCTCACCACAACCATTATGTCCCCCCCCCCCCCGCCCCCCTCTACCTTTCTGTCCCAGAAGAAACAATCTTTAATGCACACCACGGACTTTTCCTGCAGTCAGGCGGCTAATTTTTTTTCTGGCATGAGCAATGCACTACCTACATGGACAACCAGCCATTTTCCGATGCCCCTGCAGAAAAAAGAAAACAACCGGAAGACTGCGTGCTGCATCATGATTCATTCTTTCTCTATTCTCGTCATCGCGCTCTCCACCACAATCTCGTGGAGGGGGACGGTTTCCTTCTCTTCGGTTTTCTCCCCCTTTGCCCTTGTGAGGCCTAAATATTCACTCTTAGAGTAATTGCCCTGTGCTACTTCCACAGTTAGCATGCCACATTGCTCTTCTAGGTCTCAATTGGTGTCTCTAACACACATTTTTAAGTCAAAAGTTTTAATGCATTCACTAGGTATACCTTTGGTTTGCTCTTGTTTTGATTGCTGTGGCTACCGTATGTTGGACCATCCTCAGGCCATGTCTATGCTAGACGCTGCATGTCCACTTAAAGGGACCCTGCAACACTTACCATCGACTACTCGGAATGCATTTTGGGGTAAAGTCTATAGTCCCAGCAATCTCCTCCCGCAAGAATTAGAAAAAAATTCCCGCGCCTTCCCGCGAGGGGAACACGAGTAAATGCAGAGCATTGGGGCCTCAGTACTGATTGAAGGGCAGTGTTGCTTCCATTCGCTTCTTCCGTGATGATGAAGTAGCAGACACGAGTAAACTGGGCAGAGCGTCAACCAAGGAAGGAAGGAGCAACGCAGTGACTGAAACACGAGCGACCGCTAGCCGCTATATTTGCAGCGCGCGCATTAGAGGGAGAGCAGTACGGGGGGGAGAGCGCGCATGCCAGCAGCGCGCGCCCTTCCACACCCCACCCCACCCGCGCTGCTATCCCGAACCTGTTACGCCGAGACCGCGACGGAGCGAACGGGCTGACTACGACGCATGCGCGCGCCAGCTTGTTGAGAGAGAGAGGGAAGGAGATGCGGGCACCTGCTGCGGACGCGGAACTGTTGACACCGTCCGACCAGGAACAGGCGAGGCTAAGAAATGCTCTGCATTTAAAATTCGTTCTCTGTCACCGAAGCTACGCGCAATGCGACATCGCGTATAATTGTTCCCTCTCAACTCGACCGCGGACAACGCGACGAAAGCTGCACGCTCTCTTTCTGATGGGGGCGGCTCGCGGCTTTTTGTTCAGTGACCTTCGATATATCACAAGCTGGGGAGTTCTCTCCTTTTCTCCGCAACGCGGAGGGTCTATTTCTGGTCTGGTGCCACAAAAAAGCAGGCGTAGCTGCCTGTGCCTGCTCGTAAGCAAGCGCTAGGGCTGGTAGGGCATTTTTGAAACAATAAACGTTTGTTGTCGAGTGGTCTCGTTGAAAGGAAAGCATTGAGTCCATCACGCAAACTCCGCGCGCACTAAAAACAAAAGAAACACCAAAAGTATGCGTGCAGGTTCAGAAGAGGTTGGTACACAGTGCCAACGATGCCGGATCGTCACAGGAAATAAGCCCCGAAGTTGACCAGCGACAGCCAATAGGACAGCCATGGCCAAAATGACGTTGTTTAGGCCATGCCAGGGGTGCATAATGAGAAGAAGAGAGCGCGGTTGGTTTTTCTGCCTCTTTCATGGCGATTTGCGCGCTTACCGCTTGTGCGCTTAAGTACACGTGTAATACCGTAATTACCCGATTCTAACGCGCACCCGACTTTCCTGGCAAAAAAAAAAACGAAAAAACTTGCACCTCCGATTGCAATGCGCACGGAACTTTGTGAGCCAGAAAAACGAATGCGAGAGGAACGGGCGATTTATTTCTCAGAAGCATTTCATCACTCTATCACTCCTCGTCACTCCCTTTTGACCACATCTCGTCCTGGTGCCGTCAAGCGCGTTCGCGATGCCACACTTCTGAACGAACGTTCAACCATGGTCGATGGGATCGTGGCTCACGTCTCGCACGCACATCTCACGAGCTTCTCCAGAGGCGCACGCTTCAGCCGACCGCTCGTTTTGAACGCGTGAGAAGCGCTGCTGCCATTGCTGTTATCAAGCGCGCAAGTGGAACGATTTGACGATTTGTGAGGACGCCGATAGAAAAGCCTAGGCACCTGTGCTTCCTGCGTCCGAAAATTGTTGCTAAAAGCTTTGGCGCCATCTTAAGATGGCGATGGCGATGGATGGGAGAAAATTTCCGCTGTTTCGGCAGTTTCGGTTTCGTATCCGATTCTAACGCGCAGCGATTTTTCGACCTATTTTTTTCCTGAAAAAAAGTGCGCGTTAGAATCGGGTTCATTACGGTATTTGGCTCAGGTATTCCTGGCGGTGTAATCTAAACGTAGTGCAGGTTTACTTGCACAGCACAAAGAGTGTTGCAGGGTCCTTAAATGCGGTGTTTAATGCTTTTTCATTAATGGCAGAATTGCAGCAACGCGCCATCATGCCAACACTGTGGCACATTGCTGCAATTTTGACAATTCGCTGGCCCTCCTTCATGATGGACATCAAGGACTTCGTTGGTGCAAGGAATGAGCAAGAGAAAGTGTCAGGTGACCTGGGGGCAACATGTACATCGAACATACGGTTGCAAACGGCGAACAGTGTGCTAGCAACCGATTGGCGAACTCTGAACTGCTCGCGTACAGCGACACCGGATCTCGTCTGTGTCCCGAAGTAGTGTCGCCCACTTTCATGACTAGCGTGACAGTAATAAACGCGGTCAAGACTTGTTTTGTGCCCCCGGGATCCCTGATGTTGTGCGTACGGAGAATTGACCCTGATTCTCATCAAATGAGTTTTCCACATTTGCTCAAGCTTACGGTTTTCGCCATGAAACCGGCAGCCCGCGGTACCCGCAAAGCAATGGAAAGGCGGAATGCATGGCACGGGCGGTAAAGAACCTTCTGGAGAAAAGTGATGCCCCGTGTACATGGCACTCCTGTCCTACCGTTATACACAGGAGCCAACGGGATTTTCCCCAGCACAGCTTCTGATGGGGCACAGACTTCAGACACAGCTTCAGAATCTTCCAGAGCGCCTGAGTCCATGTACTCGTCATCAGGAGTTCAAGTATAGGAATGCTGCCCATAAAACCCTACCAGCCAAGGTGTTCAACTCTCAGTACCGCGCTAGTCTGTTGCCGCTTTTAACAGCAGGTGACCACGTATGGGTGAAGGACCTAAACCTCCTGGCAACACTCCTCAGCCCTGTTCAAAGGCCTCGCTCATTCGTGGTCAAGAACCAAGGGGTGTGGTTCAAAGAAACCGCCGCCACTTGGTACAGTTCCAGCCTGACGCGACGCAGGACTCAGCGTCAGACGAGGGAGAAGAAAGGGTGGGGAGATCGTCAACATGTGGGACATTTTCTGTTCCTGATTAGACGTCGTCTCCAGGCCGCCATCGCACGAGATCTGGCCGAGTGGTGCGACCCCAGCAGAGACTGAACTTTTAGCACTTGAGCGTACATCTTTGTCATAATCTAAAAGTGGAAATGTAGGGGCCGTTGGCCACTCTGGCATGAGTGCGGGAGAGCGCATTGCATGGAGCGCGTGCTCCGAGCCCCCTGCTGCATTCCTGGTGCCGAACGAGTCGGTCGTGTCTCTGGTGGGCTCCGAACGCGTGCTACCCATATATGGAAAAAGTATCAGCAGGTCTGGTGCAAGAGTATGGTGGCTAGCCACCATACCAAGAGTGCCTTCACACGTGGACACTTTCAGCAGCCATAGTGGGCTTAATATTTGGCCTAGCCTGATGCAGTTGTAACTTTTTCTGTCGACGAAAACGGGAATAATGTTGAGGACAGATTTTTTATAAAGGAGCCTCGTTTTTTACAAACGATTACGAAATACCAAAAACATTGGTTTTCGAGGTGCTTTAATTTGTCTCTATAAGCCGCATTAAAAAAGAGGCAAAGGCTGCTGCGCCCCGAGGACCCTTTCCCCCGGGGTGCTCCAGCCTCGCCCGATCAGTGACGGCTGGAGCGTCCCACGGAAATGACATCACCGGTTTTTGTTATTATTAATTGGATTTGGCCGTCCCTGTTGATCGCCGAAATGGCCGAAACGGCCTAAACCAACGCATTACCGAAACTATAGTACCATGCCAGCCGTGCGACCCGTGCTAAGTGGCCGTGCCGGCACTCATTTTGAGGTCGGCTGTGCTTTTAATTGTTTACGCATTTTGTACGCGCCTTAAGCGCAGGCTGATAACTCTCATTCTTGGTACATCGGCTGTCGTTCAGTGTTGTGTTATCTACGGCGCACCTGCGGGCAAGGCAAAACCACTCCGAGTGGAGGATTCGGAGGATTGTGTTGCACCTAAGTTCGCCGGCCTTTTGCCACAGCATCCTTATTTTTTTATTGTGGGAGGTGTGTGCGCCATCTCACGCCATCAGGTTTGATCGGCTGTGGCTCAATAGGGAAGAATGGGTTTGTGTCCTCAAACGTGGGCGCTGGCTGAAGGGGCTGTCGGCAAAGGTCTGGATGAAGGCTGTTGCATGAAGGCTGCTTGCGCCACGGGTTCGCCTGACTGCTGCCTGCGCTCTTATTTAGATCATAGAATCTCAGGCTTTTGTGGAGAGAAGAATAGGCGGAAGGAATACCCTTAAGGGCCCTCATTTGACAAGAGTTCTCATTTCTGGTGCTCACTGGATCTTCCGTTAAATAAGTTTATTTAGTGGCTCTTAATTGTGCACTCTAGTACGCGCCGCTGAACACCAGCGTTTTTATCCGTAGTTTTGGCGCAGCAGCCTGAAATGTTTTGCAACCTCACCATACTTTATGTGCATAAAAAGACCAGCAGGTGCCTTATTTTGGGGTGGCAAAACTGGTAGAAGTGCTCTCAAATGTTATAGAATGTAATGCGTATCAGGAGAGGGTAGGTAGACCGCTCTCAACGTTCTGGAAAATTAGGTGTGTGAGGAAGTACACCAGAACGAGTGTGATAGTATTCACAATTTACAACATTGAAGTGAACTTCTTCATAACTAGAGATGTGCTAATATCAAAAAACAAACAAGAACAAGTGTGATAGTATTTACAATTTACAACATTGAAGTGAACTGCTTCATAACTAGAGATGTGCTAATATCAAAAACTAACTGCGAATCAAATATTTTCAACCACAAATATCTTTGCTTTGGGTGTATACAGAGCTAAAACAAACAAAAATATATCTTAGGCAGTCAGGACCGAACACATTTGAGTATAGAGTTGAATGGTACGAATACAAGATGGCAACGCAGTGAAACAAAAATCTGGCATGCATTGTAATGAAGAGACGCGGGTTTGTTCCACAACTGGCTGTGAATACAGGCTGCAGCCCCTCCAGTCATTGAAAAAAGGACCCTTGTTACGATGCATGAATTAGTGGCTGGTATTACCCGACTGTGAGCCAACGAGCAATTCTTGATGCTTCGATTCTCCCACCACATCAACAGTGAAATTCTGCGTATAAATTTTACCCACCTACCGTTACTTCGGCAAACATACGTACACCAGCATTAGCATGCTCAGGTTTTGTGCAAGGCTAACGTACTTTGTTCGGCTTTTTTGCTCAGCTTCAACGTCTCACAAACAAGCCAACCCACGGGGGCAGGTCGTGCAATGAAGTTTTAAAGTTTGTACGTCGTGCGGCAGAGCCAACTTTAACTGCTCTAATATTGGTCCACCTTTGTCCGAAGATGATCACGCATTTCTGATCTGCAGTATGGAAACAGAAACTATTCAGAACACTCTGTTGGAATGTAATTGTATCTATCTAAATTCAAAAAAATAAAATATTCGCCTCCCCGGAGGAAAAACACGCAGAAGGAAAAAAGAAAGGACGGAACAGTATGCAGGGAGATTTAGCAGGGAACAGTCCAGTTGATTACCCTACACCGCCAAATTATACGCGGAAACCGGCCGGCAAGACACAGCCGTTTCGTGCACTTCTTTGAACTGCGCCGTACGGTCAATCTTGTTTTCTTTCGTGAATGTGCGCAACCCAACGAAGCTGAAACAGATTCACCGCAGCTGATCCGCCACTATATAAATGATGCAGCCTATCAATTTTAACAGTGATGTTGTTTAAGTTGGTTGGTAATTTGGCCGGCGAACGTGTGCAGCAAAACCCCGCCCAGCGATAACGTCATCGCGCGCGCGGGCGCCATCAAGCCATGAGCGAGCCACCCCGTGACGCGTTATTTGCCGGTGAAGGCGCGATGGACGAAGATTTGCCCTGCAATGTTGTGCCATCGGATGACGATGACGAAATGACTCGTACTGAAAATAAAACAACACATTATATACAGTCAAAACGAAACCCTATTGTAGGATTTTTCCGATCTAACGAACAAATTCAGGTTCCCGCGCAGGTGCCATACGGCTCAATGGTTTTATAAACTCGGGCTAACGAACAGGATTCAGCGCCATTCCAGATCTAGCGAAGTGAAGTCTTTCCAGAAACAGACGTAAAAAAGGTGCAATTTCGAATGTCTTTCTTCCCAATGCCACGAAGACTATTGCAGCGCACGCCAGGAAAAAAAAAAAAAAAAAACGAGGCGTAGTTTCATTTGAACGGAGCTTTGCGAGATAAACTAGCTCTATGCGGATTCAGGTTCCCGCGCAGGTGCCCATACGGCTCAATGCTTTTATAAACTCGGGCTGGCTAACGAAAAGGATTCAGCGCCATTCCAGATTTAGCGAAGTCTTTCCAGAAACAGACATAAAAAAGGTGCAATTTCGAATGTGTTTCTTGAAAACAAGAAACACATTCGAAAACTACGCCTTGAAAACAAGGCATAGTTTCATTTGAATGGAGCTTTGCGAGATAAACTAGCTCTATGCGGACGCTGCAATTACGATGCGATGGTAGCTGGTGTTATGCGCCTCCTTTCAGACGTCTCTAGAGTCAACTGGTTGTAAAAACCGCAGTCCCGATATTACGAAGTTCTCTATTTAACATAATACTTCCCGGGGACTTCGTTACATCGGGTTTTAACTGTATTTTAGTGGCCGAGTGCTAATTGCCTTTTGTTGGCCTAACAACGACACTACACAGAAAACTCGGTCCAGCTAGTCTGCATAACCACGCGTGAACTTAACCGAACCAAGAATAAACTAGGTGGGGCTGCCAGTTTCGCTGTTTGCCCAGTATATTGGCGACACTAGTGCGAAGCTGCCCCCGGCAACTTACTGTGCTTTATATTTTGGTGGTGGCACAATGATGAAATATGCGAAGCAGTATTTCAATCGCGTCGTCGCCTGTTCGTCGAGGTTTCTATGCACAGGGGAATTCAAATCAAGCTATTGCTGTCAAACTTACTCGACTACTGGCGCGAAATTTGCGTGTTATATATACATTTTTTTTCGCTGCTATGGGTGCCTACCAGCCTACTAACCATAGAGTGGAATATTAGATGGTCGATCGCAGCGTAAATAATTGTTTGCAGCCTTATTTATTCGTATCAGTTCCGGTTCCAAACAGTTTCGATTTCGGTCTTGATGCTCGCGCGGGCGCGTCCAGACAGTGGTCGCACGCGCCCGGCCAGAATGACCCTAGCCCTAAAATTATGTAGTAATGCACGGGGCGAAGCAGCGCGCGCCAACAGCAGCCAGCGCTTTGGCTACGTCAGGGGAGCCCTGACCCCGGAAGATATTGGCATGTGAATGTCTTGCAAGACACATGTTGTGTAGATATTTGTGCTAGGATGATATGAAGCAGGCCGGCTTTAAAGGAGCCATGAAGAGAAAACACAAGTTTGGTTCATTCAAAAGATTGCCTCGTTAGAATCATACTGACACCACTTTTAACGTAAACTTCGCTCAAATAAGCTACATAATTAGGAAAAACGGGAATGGTCATGCGACCCACCAGCTTTCCCGCAACAGAACCTATGATGTCATTCGAGCCAGCTCTGCGATTGGCGGAGGCCGGCAGAAGCAGACGCAAATAAGGTAGAGCTTACAAACTAGCCGAACGAGCGATTTGCGCGTAAATTTAGGGCACATTCTTTACAAAGGAATAAGAATGATGGGACAAACAGTGGAAGTTACGAAAGCACATGTAAACATAGAAGTACTGATGCGTACTGCTGTTCGTACTGCGCACAGCATGCTTGGTTTAGCTGCGCAGCACTACGGGGCTTGGGGTTGACTCAGACGACACTGGCCGACTGACGCAAGCAACGGTGTCTTACGTGACCACATTTGTCGAGCGAGCACTGTTTCAGGGAACGAATATTTTCTCCCAGAACAAAACAAAGCCAGGATTAAATACGGGCAAAAACAAAACCAAACGCTTGCCACGGTATGGTGGCGCCATCTAGGTTCTGGAAACGTAAAGAAACGCGGGAACAAACCAACACCGCTGTACAGGGTGGAGACACCCTTTCAACGGTCCCGTGCCGCCGCGATTGGGCCAACGTGCTCAACGCGTTGTTCTTTTCGTTTCCCACGAGACCTAGCAACGCGAAACAGACAATATGATTCAAACTTCTTCAGTAAACCGCGTTGCGGCGCTAATTTTAGCGCGGTTTTGACACAATGACTTGCTTCGGTGGCGCGCGAGTGACCCAAAATGGCGGCGCCAGGGTGTACGTGTCTCTACCCTGTACGGCGGATGCGTGAATGAAGGTATTCTAGGCTGCAGAGCGGTCGGTTCCTGTGATGTCATTGCAGACCCAGAAAACAAACGATTTAGCGGGAAAATCAAAATTTTAACCTAAATTGTTTAATTTCTCAGTGAATAAAGCATCGTTTGTATCCGGACAAGCGCTGGGGGACTATAAAACACGAAATCTTTCGAATAAACAAACTTGCATTTTCTCTTCATGGCTCCTTTAAGAAAAGAAAAATAGAGAAAACAGAATTAAATATGATTTACGCTTGCTAACAGTGGGAGGCAGTTTGGTTTTGACGAGAGCTAGCCAGCGTGTTTCGATACTGTTGCAAAGGATGAAAAAATAAATAGATCTTCTACAGCTTCAACCCTGTAAATTAGCAAAGAATTGTTGTGCTTTGTAAACATGTATGTTTACAGAGCACAATTATAAGGAGCTAGGAAAATCATTCCAAGCCATGCTTTGTCAGGTTATAATCAAGGTTTTGGTACAAAATTAGACTATTAAGAATTACTTGGAGTCTGACTACCCAGGAAATGTGCACTTGTTTAGATTTATTAATACACAATTTCATGTTCATGCATGCCACTGCGTACGAAAGTTACTGAGGTCTGCATGGACTGATCTTCTGGGCTTTTACCTCCACAGCTTTTACTGAATCATGCACAGTATTCTTCAAACAGGCATAAAGAAAAGAGTATTTAGTGGGCAGCTCATTAAAGGCAGTACAGTTCTTAAAACTTAGCTTGGTGGGGGTAAATGAATTGGTCTGTTCCTCATCTTTTCAAAGGAAATTACCTCAATGAGCGTTTGAGAAAGGTGCTGAGCTGCAAAAATAAAAAAGCTGGTGTCGAGCCTGGCCAGCTAGACCTAACCATTTAATCATACACGTGGAAGTGCACTCGTAAAAACTTATGCAGAATTTAAGAGCACTAAATGTACTTAGTGTCAACATTAACACCAATCCAAAGTAGCAGCCCATGGGCTGAGGTGTTGTACTACTGAACACGAGGCAGCAGGTTTCCTGGGCATACCAGTTCTGGGAAAACACAGCTGTCCGTGAGTTAGTGATCTTGCTGTTGAATGAACACTTCCAGGTGTTGTAAGTTTATTCATTGCCCTCCACCATGGCATGCCTCATATTCATGGTGCTGCTTCAGAACATTATACTACAAACTTATATTTTGGGTCTTAACACTAGCAACATTTAAATGAAACATTTCTGACATTGTATAACTGTTCTTGTATAACAATTCATTATATAATGGGCACAATGGAAGTGTTGTAAAAATAACTGCAGCTAAACTCCAAAAAATTAATTTTTGTACGCTAGTAACATATTGCAAGGAAATCGAAAATGGAATAGTTATATCCTTTCGTTCACCAGCTGTACAAGTTGTACCTGTCCCATGAACCTTCAAATGCTGATTAGTCAAACACATCAGGCATTGGGAAGAAACATTTAAAATTGACTCGCCTAATTTGATCGACAACCAGTACATTTTGCCTTTATAGCCCACAAAAGACCAGCACTGCATTAGGGCTTAAGAACTTTTCTGCAGTGGGCTTTGGCAACAAGCAGAATGCACCATTATGTACTGGAAGCACATATGACAAGCCACAGCTTTGACCAGCCCATTGGTTGCACTGGGTGTCAAGAGATAAAAAGGAAGGACCAGCACGAATGCTTTAATGTATGCACATTGATCAAACATTAATTCAGAGTGTAGAAAAACATCCCTTCCAGCATGTTCGGTTGATCAACCCATTTGTGGTCACACATGGTCACAGGATCAACCCATTTGTGACAGCCTTATCGAAGTGAAGGAAAGAACGAGTGTGTGGCAAGATTTCAATGTGGGCTTTAAGAACTGTAGGTTGTCGGTAGGCTGTCTGTAGCCATAATTGCTATTGTACGCCAAACACCCTAGTACACTGAGTGGAGTGAACTTCAGTCACAAGAAATTTCTATCCTATGTTGACCGTTGCGAATCCTAGTAAACCGTTACAAGCACATGGCATGTTGGAAAGAGAGAGGGAGAGAGAGTAAAATATTTTTGAATGGAGAAGAGGTCAGCCTGAGAAACTGAACTTGGGCCTGCTACTTAAATCCCACTGGGGCAAGGAAGGTACTGAATACTGAGGGTATGAGAAATGACAGTGAAATCAACCAATGAACTTTGTACACTTAAAGCACGTATAACATGCGATGGGGAGCAGAAAGAAACTAATCACTGTACAATTCGCATCACATATTTACGGTCCATAAAAAAATTGTTCTGCAGTTTGTGAAATTTCACCACCTAGACCCGAGAGTCCAGACAGGACAAGCAGCGATTTGGCAGCTCGATCTTGCTTCTTCGTGTCAGCCCACGTGCCCAAAATCTTTCGGTCGGACAGAGGGTAAGCATTCAAGTGTAGTAAGGCTGCTTCAAGGTCTTTTCACTCACTAGTATACCTTGGCCAAACACTATGCAAATGATCAATTATCTCTGTACAACCTTACACAGAAGGCAGTCTGGGCTGTCCTCACGTCCGATTGTGTGCAGATACTTTCAGGACAATGCTACTCCAAGCCGCAGCCTGTGCAGCAAGGTTTCATTGACTTCTGCGAAGTCGAGGGGCATGAGCTAGCCAGAAACTTTGCTCGGGATCAGTCCTGGGGTGCTGTTCCTGTCAATTTTGTGGGTCAGGCCAATGCAAGGCAGCAGATTGTGCACGGGCTCTGTAGAGTATTGTGTTGCTATCTAGTCTTACGAAAGTTACGATGGATGTAGCCAAAAGAGGGTATATCCTTTAGCAGGCACAAGGCAGCATTTCCTTCACAGAAAATTAGTTCTATTATTGTAATTACACTAGCTAGTTTCTAATAATTTTTGTAAACAACGGGCACGACTACAAAGTGTAACAAAGGGAAAAGGCAGCAACGACTTCCAGCTAGTGTCTTGTCAACATTTCTAGTATGACCCCATGAGCACTGCGAGCTTTCATGTCCGCAACCTCGTCAAACTTTTTCCCCTTAAGAACATGATTTTAGTGCTAAAGACGACAGACACACTTTACTGGTGCTTGCATCTATCAAACACCAGCAAACATCAGTTAATTTGAAATGATACGGTAAACTTGGAAGCTGGCACAACTCAGTGGGATGGGAGTTGCAACAAAAATTCTGTGCACAATACAGCCCCTGTTGCAGTATTTTTCAGCACAGCGACAGTTGTCACACCGCCCTTGTTAACCTATATTCGAATCTCCTGATGCTATGGAGAGACTTGTTGCATTGGTGGCACAGCATGTCGAGCCATGGAGCCTGCCAGTTGCCATTCGAGTATGCGAGTCTGCCGATGGAATTTTTTTCTGGCGACTGTTTCATGAATTATTTCCTACTGGCACAGCCATTCCATTCCACACAGACAAACAAAATGCGCACAGGCCACATGCAACAGGCATGTCTTTGCGTTGTTGTGTGGGAAGCAGGTTTGCCAACGGGTACCAGCCGGCTGTGCAGTAGCACCCAATGTACTTCCCCTTGGTTCATTGGCGTTCGCAAAAAAAAAAATACAAAACAGGAAAGTCCTTCGACGCCAGGAGCCGCCGACCTTCGCCTAGCCACGTACGTGAAGCCCAGCCTCGCCTAGAGTCGCCGACACCTAGAGCACCGGCAGCGCTCGACCTTGGAGAACTAAATGTCTGCAGATCGAGTGTTTGTGGCGTGATCTCTCGCGTGCTTTTGTGCGTTTTCAGTTTGAAGTCACAGTGTTTGAGTTGAAAATAAAAACGTAATTTTCTCCCTTGTTCACTGTGTGTCGCCCCGTAGGTGTCCCGGCTACGTGACAAGGTGTTCTCGCTGCAGACAGAGCATGTGGTGCGGGAGCGCACGTGTAGCGAGCATTGAGAGCGGCTCAAGCAGGAGTTGGGGCGGGTGCGGGAGTCTTTATTTGAGGTGGAGGTAAAGCGGCAGCGGCTGCGGCTTCACGAGTCCCAGCAGCTCAACGAAAGGCCCCGGAGGTGCTGCATGCAGAACTGCTTACGCTCCGAGAGACCCTGGTACGGGGCACTGGTATTGGCTGTTGCTGGTACTGCCATTGTCATTTGATAGGAAAAGCCAGGATAGGCAGCTTAGTTTCCCCCGAGTGTCTTGTGTGACAATGCACATGTCACGGCTCGTTAGACAGCTTAGCGATCTTTTGAAGACCTGGCATCTCATTCAGAGCATGGCATATCCTCCTATGTACAGGTGCAGTTGAAAGTAAATTTTCATGGGTTCGGGGATTTGAGAGAATTTATTTATTTATTTTTATTTGTAATATACTGCCAGCCACCTGTTAGCAGCCAAGGCAGGACTGGTTACATATTTATGCATTCAGCACTGTGGTGCAGCGAAACACGTAACCGAACAAGGGAGCAAAAAGTTTCCTGAGTAGAAACCAACAATCAGAAAAAACAGCGCGTAACATAGCCGACAAAAAGCACTCTTGGTTAGGTACATCCATCACAAAGTTTCCGGAGCAGAAAAAACAAACAAACAAAAAAAAGAGCGCGTACCACACCAGAAAACATACTCTTGGGTAAGTACATCCCGGCTTCCAAAAAATACACACAAGAAATGTACACAATGCTTACCCAGCGCGAGGCGATAACGCTCGTTGGCGTCTTGCGGGCCCTGTCTGTTAAACGTACGGAATTGATAGCCGATACGAATGATTCCTGGGTCACAATTTCAGTGACAGCTTGTGGCAGCGCATGCCAATCCGATAATTGTTCGTGAAAAAAAGAAAAACGGTGAGCATTAGTTTTGGTGCGGGCCATTTCGATTGTCTTAGCATGTTTGTTGCGTGTTTGACGCGATGTATTAAACTGCATGTAGGTGTGAAAAGCTATTC
The DNA here is from genome assembly GCA_013339765.2 of Haemaphysalis longicornis. NCBI lineage: Eukaryota > Metazoa > Arthropoda > Arachnida > Ixodida > Ixodidae > Haemaphysalis > Haemaphysalis longicornis. The sequence continues at coordinate 8,672 of JABSTR010000585.1, read as the reverse complement.
CCAAGTTATTGTTAACAATGTTGAAAAGAAATTTTAGGCGGTGTAGTTTCCGGCGTGCCTGTAGTGTTGAAAGTCCTGATCGAGTAAATGGTTCTGTAACTGAAACACGCCTGCCACCCGGGTTGTAAATAAACCGTAGGGATTTGTTATGAATGCGTTCAAGACAGTGTATGTCTGATTTCGTATGGGGATCCCACTCAATATCTGCATATTCCAATATAGGTCGTACTAAAGATGTGCATGCCAACTGTTTTGTTTTGCTTGTGCAGTGTTTTAATCGGTGCCTTAGCAACCACAAACGTTGAATAGCAATTGATGATATGATACAAATATGTGTGTTCCAGCTTCGGTTTGAAGTTATTGTTACACCTAGGTATTTAAACTGGTTTACAGTTCGCAGCGTAGTATTGTTCAGTTTGTAAGTAAATTCGAGGGGGTCTCTTTTACGCGTTATGGTCATTTTGGCACTTTTTTCATTGAGGCTCATTTTTCATTAATTGCACCAGTCAGTGATAGCGCTTAGATACGTGCTGAGGGCAGTCTGGTCCTCTCTCGTGCGAACAGGAAGGTACGCAACGCAATCGCCGGCAAAAAGCCGACAGCGCACTGAAGACAAATCGTTCAAAAAATAAAATAAGAGTGCACCCAGGACCGAACCTTGGGGAACACCTGAGTATACGGGGGCTAAATTTGACGTATTATTAGCAATGTGGGCGTACTGACATCTCCCTGACAAATACGAATCAAGCCACTGGAGAATTTTGGGGTTAGCTAATAGTTGTCTTATTTTAAACAGCAAGTGAGAATGGGAGACACGGTCGAAGACTTTTTCAAAATCTATAAAAACTGCGTCAATTTGCCCGCCTTCGTCAAGCGATTTAAAGAGGTCGTTTGTAGTATGAATTAACTGCGTTACGGTTGAAAAGCCACGCCGAAATCCGTGTTGATTAGGAGAGAAGAAGTTGTTTCGTTCCAAGAATGAGCTGATATGTTTGAAAAGAAAGTTTTCAATCACTTTACTTGCTGTGCATAAGAGAGAAATGAGCCGGTAATTTTTAAAATCAAATTTGTCGCCGGACTTGGGAACGGGGACGACTTTATCCTTTTTCCAGTCTTCTGGAACTTCACCTCGTAGGATGCTTTCTCAAAAAAAATTACCGACAAAAATTACCGACACCACTCAGCATACCTAACAAGGAAAGCGTTTGGTATATCGTCCGGTCCAGCTGACTTTTTTGCGTCGAGGTGGAGCAGAGCGGAGGAAATGCCTTCATTGGTAACAACCAAATCAAGTATATTTATGCAAGACACCAAACATTCTGGTGGTGAGTCGACTGTTCGTACAAATACAGAGGAAAAAAAATTACGCCCACCTCCCCTCGCGGGAACCCTGGTGTGATGCGACGCTGAAGGGGGTTCCGTTGGGTGTTTCCGTTGTGTCGATTAGTCGAATTGCGTGAAACGCGTAGTGAACGTGAATTGCGTTTCAATCACATCGTTGGGTTCCACGCGAGGGGATGTGGGCGTAATTTTGAGCATAATGAGAGACGTTGTTGTTGTTGTCGTTTAGACGGAGGCTTTATTAAAGGAACCGTCGCATCAAGCAATCGTAGGTACTGCGAGAGAGCAAGCGCAAGCGCGGGCGACCATAGACTGAGAGACCGGCCGGAGCGCGGCACTCCACTTATATGCGCAGCGCACCCGAAGGAGAGGAGACCGCGGAGAGAGAGAGTACTGCACATGCCCCACCGGCGGAGTGAGAGTGCGCTGCGCCACGCGCCCGCAGATGTTGGGCGAGAGTGTTCGCTATCGGAGAGAGGAGAGGGGGTGAGTGGAGGAGAGACGCAGCTGTGCGGACGCGGACGGCAACGACGACGGACGCAGGACAGGGCCGCCGGCAAGAGATGCTCCTCTCAGCGTCGCATCTAAAATAATCATTGAATGCTATTGCCAAGGAGCGCGGGTAAATTACATCAACATTATTCACTTTTAGTTTCTTTATTCTCTCTTTTTTGTTGGTTACGTGCAACCAGAATTTTCTCGGATTAGCATTCATGAAGCTATGCATTCTTACATTAAAAAAGTGAAATTTCGAGCTTTTGATTTTTTTGTGAAGCTCGGTCCGCAGGGTCGTTTGCAGACAGTGACCGGCTCCGTTGGAAATGCGTGATAGTCGTCTTATTTCACGTTTGAGTTGAAGAATCTCGCGTGTAATCTAGGGACTTTGGTTAGCAAGTTTTTTTATTTTTATTTTTTAATGGAACATAAGTAATGCACTTGTGCACGATGTTTTTAAATCGAGTTCAGAGCGCATCAACACTCGGTCCTTTGTTGTTGTACTCGGAATAAAATTTATCGAATTCCAGTTCAAGTAAATCTAAGATACTTTCATCCGGGGCAGCATGGAACTCAAGATACTTCCGTATCACTGGAGTGGAGGGGGTGCATAGCATGTTGCTGTGGAACAATACCAGTTCGTGGTCAGAAATTCCAGGTTGAATTTCTATGGTGTTATTGTACGCGCGGATAGCCTCCGAAACAAAGATAACGAAAACAAATTTCTCCGTTATGCTCCAGTCATCATGTCCTCCAGTTGTAGATAGAACTCACAATTAAATTTGGTGTCTTCTAAACTCTCGCCTGCATTCCGCTGGACAAAGTGCTCAGGTTACTTTGGACTGCACCCGTAAGGGCCCGTTCTCCTACCTACGAGGGACAAACAGCCTAATTAGGCCTTGCGGTTTGCTAACTGTTCTGCCCTTGAGTGTTGGTGCCGCTGCTCAAACCGATGTGTCTTGCGTTCCCAGTCACGGAGCATTTTGAGGGAGGGGGCGGCGTCGGCACTGCAGCAGGCCAACGTTACTAGAATGCAGCAGGCGGCACCGGCGGAGCGCGAGCATGCAGCAGAGCGGCACCACGAGGAGATCCCGCTGCTGGAGGATGGTGGTGGTGGTGGTAAACGTTTATTGAGTGATGTGAAACAGGAGGTTAAGCATGGGCTAGCCCAGAAGGAGCCAGCCTTTACGGATACCAGGTGGAGGTCCCTAGTTCGGGACACCAGTGGCGTCGGCTGCAGCCCCTGTCTGGCCCGACCAAGGCCTGTTGGGCCTGCAGGTCAGAGCAGCCGAGCAGGGTCGCCTCCCAGTCCTCCCGGGTCGGGTTGGGGTGAGGGGGGATAGCGGGAGCGGGGTTTGAGGGGCAGGCCCACACCATGTGGTAGATATCCGAAGACACAGCCCCACAGTGCGGGCAACTGCCGGAGAAAGCAGAGTCGAAATGTTTTAGTGCTGCCAGGCAAAGCAATGTATTGTGTATTGGTATAGAGGCGGAGTAAGAGCCGCTCATCCGCCTTTGAAAGGCCTTTACATGGGCGGGGATAAAGGCCGCGGCTAGATTGGTAGTAATCGATGATATCTTTAAAAGGGTAAGCCGGATTATGATCAGCGTCTTGTTCGAGGTGGGAGGAGGAAACTTCCCGGAGAGAGAGCGCGCGGGCGGCAGCCAGCCAGCCCCTGGTGAGCAGGAGCCCAAATAATGTATCGGTCAGTGGGGTCACCGATGTAGAAGCTATTTTGAAGGATTCGATAGGCCAGATAGGGGGTCCATCGTCTCCATAAGTTTGCCCACACAGGAGGTAAGGGAGATGGGGCGGAGGTTGTCTGTGTTAATTTCTTTGCCGGCCTTTGGAATGAACGTGACCAAAGCGGTTTTCCATTCAATTGGGAGTGGTGTGTCCCCTCTCCAAATTGCATTGATATAGTCTAGCAAAGTTTCATAAGCCGAGTCTGGCAGGTTAGCTAGCAGTTTCACAGTGATTTTATCCCTGCCTGGTGCGGTGCCACGTTTCATTTTGGCTAGGGAGCCTGCACAAGAGTACGACTGCTCACAGGGGCCCTGTGCAGTGCACAAGTATTGGTCTTTGAGTTTGTGCGCAAGTTGTGCAGTGTTTCTTGAGGAACTATGTATTGCACGTTGAAGATGTTTTTGGGTCTCTGTGCGCGTCTGCGTTGGGTCAATGAGGGCGCGGAAGAGGCGCCATGTGTTCCGGCTGGACATTTGTCGAGCGGCCGTATTGCATCTATCCACCCAGTTAGAGTCGGCGAGCTGGGCCGCGTACTCAGCCGCTTGCTGGGTGAGTTCGGCAATTCGAGCTTTAAGCTTTCTATTGTGTTTCTGCCGGCGCCATCGGCGGGATAGGCAGTGCCGAGCTTCCCATATGTGGATGAGGTGATTGTCCACATCCGACACAACCTCTGAAAGCTGAATCTGAGTTTCGGTGGGGCGAAGGTTTGAAACTAATTGTTGGGACCATGGGTTGTACCCTTGCTCTGTAATGGATATTGTGTTGTCGACATTTTGCCTAAATTTCGTCCAATCTGGGAGACGGGCTTGTGTTGTAGGTTTGGAGAGTGGACGAGTTCGAATTGTTGTGTTGATAATGCACTGGTCGCTGCCGATGGTTTCCTCAGTGTTAAGCCAATCTGCATGTTGGATGTTATGAGTAAAGGTGAGGTCCGGGCAGGTGTCCCTTGTCACGGAGTTGCCAAGTCGAGTTGGATGGACGGGGTCAGTGTGAAGAGTAAGGCCCAGCGTGGACGCAAGCTCCGCAAGCCTGCGCCCTCGCTTTTCTTCACGGTGGTAACCCCATAACCGACTGGGGGCGTTGAAGTCGCCCACAATCAGGAGGGGGTCCTGACCCGCGGCTCTCAGTGCTCGGCTGAAGAGGTACGCAAAGGAAATGTTTTGCAATTTAGGTGAGCAGTATATATTGAGAATGTGAAGTGGTGGATCCTGTTTGCGGAGAGGGAGGAGAGTCACCATTACGTACGAATAGGCAACTTTTACGTCGAGATCGAGAAGATTAGCCGTATAATTTTTGTGGACGCAAAGACAAGACGAGGGGTCCTGTTGGAACGTCACGTAGTTCGTGAGTGTGGCGCCCATCCCTGGCTCTTGGAGGGCAACTACGGCTGGCAAAGAAATAAAAGTTGCAAGGTAAAGACGGAGTTTGGCCCGTTTGGAGCCAATCTCCGTATGGAGCAAACCTCTGCAATTCCACTGTGTTATGGCAACGGGAGAAGCTGACTTGGAAAGGGTTAGGCTCCTACGAGGGGGGGACCCACCTTCATTAAAACTGAATGCAAAATTTGGAAGAGGGACTACTCCAGGGCCAGCATCCAGGGGCTGGACAGGATTCTCAGCCCCTGGCGCAGGGTAGCCATCCTCAGTGTCGGAGACATCGGCCCGACGGCTTGCTTTGGAAGATCGGGTGGACACGCCCCGAAGCGGCCCGGGCCGCGCTATTCGCCGCGAGCTCGACATGTAGGTGGCGACAGCGTCGCGCTGCTAGTGTGGATACTCCGCTGAGCGGCCCATAAGAATGCACACTGTGGGCGCGCTTCGTGCCTTTTTCCCGCCGTATGTGCGCACGAAAGATGCAAACAAGAGTGGTATGCTGTAGTTCGGGTCCTCAACGTTCAATGTATAGCATGGAAGCGGCAGCCAGTTTTCATTACTACTCAAAAAAAAAAAAAGCGACGACTCATCGATGATCTCAGAATGGCCGTATTGTGACAATGACCTTGTACGTTGTGGCTCGTAGCAAGCTCGATCTTTCCATACTATGTCTTTGAGCCTTCAATAAAAGCATAAATAGAAACAAATCAGGAAGCGTCGATCTCTGAAATTCAGTTTACAACGTCAATCTCAATCGCTTTCTTGCATTCACGCACTGTAGCATGACGCATTCTTGCATTTGTGGGATGCTCTGAAATGGTAACACTGCTTAACTGCCCCGAAATTTTTTAATAGCTTACGATATTTTTTGTGTGTTCAAAAGGCAACATAAAATTACTGAATTTTGATCAGCGCAGATATCAATGTAACCGCTCTAACGGGTCTTTTAAATGGAATTTTAACGACTCTGAAGGAAGGTTTGATGAATAACGGTTTCGGATCACTTATTTACGGCTTTCGTCCCAAGTGAACTTGCGAATTGAATTGTCAACGCACGCAGTACAATCAACATCTCATGTTTAGCTAGGTTTTCGCAAAGAGACAAGCAGGTTTACAGTGTGCAAACCAAGCTTCTGGGACCTCACACTGAGCACAAATTTTCTGTTACGGCTGCTCTGTTGACCATTGGCGTTCCTTTTAAAATCTAACAGGTGCCTGCAACATCGATGTGTTTGCATTCTTGCGTATAAGGTCGCTTACGAACCCTAAATATGGTGAAGTTGCGCTGTTGCAGATGTAGTTTTATTTCTCGTTGCGAATCAGTGCAACGGGTTCCCGGTAACTACTTTGTTTTGTAAACTGAATATCGCCTTTGTCTTGGCATTTAATTCTTGAGGATTGCATGGTTAAAAAAATGAAATTCTGTGCGTTTCTTTTTTTTTTTTTCGGGAAGAAGGGGGGGGGGGGATCCTGCCAACGTTGCAAGAGCAGCGAGAAGTGAACGCATGTAACGCGAAAAGCCAAACTATGGTTATCAGTATTACTTTTTTTTTATTTACGCAAGTACGCCCTTTGGCATAAACTAGATGTAGTCCAGCAGTCCCGTCTCCACAATGAAGTCGAGGAGGGGCCGGTATTGGGGACCATGCGTCCAGCGGCGAAGGTCAGGTGGTCGTCCTGGGTGGTACCCAAGGGCCCTCATGTGACGAACTCGTGCTGCCTGGAGGCCCGAGCATGAACCAAGGAGGTGGTCCAGGGTCGCTTCAGTGGCAGGGGTTTTACAGAAGGGGCATGTTTCTGGGGGAACTTGCGTCCTCCATGAGGCCTTTATCGCCGGGGTCAAAGCTGCGCCCACGCGGATTCTCCGAAGCGCCACCTCCTCGCGGCGGGTTAAACCGCCAGGAAGGTCCGACCCACGCGGGGAAGAAGGGCACGCGTGGAGCGCCGGAGAGACTCCTTGTGAATGATGAGGGTGTCACTCTGCGACAACTGGAGCAGGGGTAGCGGCCCAGTTACCCTCTGGGGATGGCAGGCCGCGTCAGCGTCAGTGTGGGCAGGTGTTGAACGTCTATTCCACAGAACTCGCACGGGACACGGAAAAGAGTTCACAATGCGATGCACATCGCAGGTCAAGTCGAGCGACTTGGCGACGCGTCGGAGTTCCCGGACTGCCTGTGTGGAGTCTGTGTACAGGTGAAGGCACGACGGCGGGTTTATGCGTAATCGAGGCTCTAATGAGGATAACCCATCCCGGATGGCCAGAAGTTCTGCCATGATTGAAGGAAGAGGTGCCTCGGTGAGGTATGAGCAGGTCTGCTGCACTTCTGGATGAGTGGGGCACACAAGGCTGGTGTGTAGGAGATTTTGGGCCATGCCTGCGTCGACGTACACTTGCATTGCATCGGCTGTGCCATCCGACTCCGAGGGAAAAGGGTTGGGCTGCAGTGACTGATTATGAAAACGGCGTATCCGGGTCAGTGGCCGGTTGTCTGTGGATTGGCTTCGGCTCCAAGGGGGAAGGTCAGGTGATTTTTGTAATATAACAGGTGACTTGGAATCGAAGTAGTGAGCCAATGCCGCAGCAACGGGAATTGTTTGAATTTTCAGGCGACGTGCCCTCCTCCGCTGTTCAACAAGCTCGTCGAGGGTGTTCAGCTGGGCCTCCGCTTGTAGCGTCGGAATTGGGGTCATACGAGGCAGGCCTGTGATAACTCGCATAGCCTCTCGGTTTACACTTTCCAGTAGGTCCCAGTCCCTTCGTGTGAGATGCTGAAACTGAGCTTGGTATATCAGCCGGGGTTGCAAGACAGATCGAACTAGAATACGTGCCATGCGACTACAGGCACCGCCGGTCTTTTGTGAGATCCGTTCGGGAAGAGATGAAGCGTCTTGGAGGCTTTGCCGCGCACGCAGCGGATCCATGGAGCCGCGGACCCAGAGGCGTCTATTTCTACTCCAAGCACTCGCATTGACGATGCGGGAGAGGGCATGGGCCGTTAAGGCCAAGGAGAGGGGGGTCTGGGAAAGACGACGTCGACCCCACCTATTTGTGATCGACATGAAGGTCGTCTTTGCAGCCGAAAGTGTCAATCCAATCTTGGCACACCAATGCGCCGTTTTGTCTAGGCCGCCTGGAGGCCTGCTTGCTGTCTGTTCAAATCTGCATGTACTGACCAGACTGTATGTCGTCGGCGTAGATAGAAAGAAAATGTCCGGAATGGTAGCTAACTGCCACGCGAGGGGAAGGAGTGCCACATTAAATAACACTGGTGCCAACACAGAGCCCTGGGTACTCCCCGCTCTGAGGTGAAATGCCCTACCTTTCCTTGCCGATTCGTATAGAAAAGGTACGACTGTCGAGGAAAGACCGCACCAAGTTGCAGACCATGACTGAACTTTCAGCTGACGTAAGATGGTAAGGATCGCTGAGTGACTGACATGGTCATAAGCCTTTAGGACGTCCATGGTTAGGAGCGTTCGTATGCTGCGAGCTCTGCCACCCAAAAGTACCATGTTCGAAAGATGTTCCAGGCCATCTTCTGTACCGAGGTGTTGGGGAAAGCCTATCTGAGCTGGATGATACCACAGGTAGCGCTCAAGCCACCAGGGCAGGCGAGTAGCGAGCATACACTCCAGCAGCTTGCAGATAGGGCACGTCAATGCAATCGGCCTAAGGTTACTCATGAGGTCCACTGGCTTGCCTGGTTTTGGTTTTG